>OZ012662.1:36157790-36246443 GCA_963942545.1 Oxycera nigricornis | reverse complement strand
CATACATATATGTATATATATATATACTTATATATACATAAGTATATATATATATATATATATATATATATATATATATATATATATATATATATATATATATATATATATATATTATGGACTTCTTAAAAAGGCTCGTTGTGTTCGCGCACTGTGTGTTCGAAACTTACGGCCTCGGTCTTACGTATCGACAAGACTAATTTGCCCCGATCATCTTTCATGATGAACCAGCATCTCTCTCTCATTGTTTTTTGTCACATCCATGTCACACATTCTTTTCACTTAACATTCCAATTCGATAATTTCATGCGATTCAAGATTAGTAGCCTATTTCTCATGAAGATACCGAGGCAAGGAGAAGACCCAGTCTTTGTTTTTAAATACGATTAGAGTAGCAAGCAAGCATTTCGCTTGGCTCGTAATATATATATATATATATATATATATATATATATATATATATATATATATATATATATATATATTATATTATATATATTAGCACGTTTAATGATCATTTATGAAAAGAAAATTTTATGAATTGAAACCACTCAAATCTATGTATCTTCTGAACCGCTACTGAGCGGCTCAATGGCTAAGTGGTGCAAAATGACATTTATAAACAAAACAGTAAAAATAATTTTTCTGCGTTTTTTTTTTCGTGAAATATATGACTTATAATTTTAACGAGAAATAGGTGACACTTTGAAATGATGATGAATAGCCTAAATACCGCGATCAATCTGGAGCTTTGCAGGGGCTCAATTGAAGAGGTTGTGTCTGTGCTTCCTCGGAACCTTACCAGGGGTATACTGGTACTAAGGGATCCGGGGCCCCAGGGACCTAGTCCCTGCCGGTGTCGGTGAGGAGCCTGTTGGCTGCAACTTACGGGTTGGGGTTGTACACCCATCAGCGGATACTTTCATTGGTAATTCAGCTTGGAAACGGTTATTGCACGATAATCGGATCGTTCTGTATTGCGATGTATTGGCGTGCTGTTGTGCTTACGACAGGGGTGCCGTTACGTTTTCCCAAGAAATGTTTACTTATCGGTGAAATGAAATGCCGACAGGGCGTTCATATGACCGATAACGACAAAATCCTACGTTGCACTTCATTTCAGTGTTTTACCCTTTTTTCACTAATATTTCCAAACTAACAACGCGTCCATTCACTAAAAGAATAGCATTATCCAAGTTTGTAGCGACTTTTCAAACTCATCACAACTGTTAATCACTATAAATTCGCACTTTCAAATAATATCGGCCCTTGGCGAAAAAGAATGTGACATTCATAAACAAAACATTTTTTTTTACAAAAAAAAGAAGAAGAGTAAAATAGTCATCCCTCTCGTACTTTAGCGACACAGGCTTGCCACCGTTCCATTTAGTTCCCTGTTCAATGCGCTTATACAAAAGGGAAGTTCAAAGAGCCTTTCTTTGTATCTTGCCCTCGTACATCGTACCTTACTTGCGTACCCTACCTATATATTCTTTCTAAATACCCGACGTACCATTTCGTCATGGCTGGGTACTGTACCTAGGGTTTGCTTTTACATATGAAAATCTAATAATGAATATTGGGTAATCATTCTTCCCGGGATGCATTAAAATAGTGGCTGCTAGTCGGATACCGCTGGTGAGGCTTTTAAATGGTGTACATCGAGCTGAACATGCCCGTGAGGAATGCGACAGCAGCTCAATTTCAAGTTTGAAGCCTTCATGCAAAGAAAAATTATTGAATGCTTGTTTAAATCGTATGAAGACTGGAAAATGCATACAATTTCATTTTTAAACATGCCGCGAAGTGCGACCCTTGAGGTCCACACGGTCAACTTTCCAGTAATATCTAGATAAACATTAAAAATATTAAATACAATAATAATTTTGAAAATACTACTACTTTAAATAATAATAATGAAAGGTATTCATAGCAGTAACAGGAATGAGTTAATATTAATCATATCATCTACGGGAGCATCCACTGATTACGTAAGGCTTTTGGTGAATGGGTGATGATAATTGATTACCACAAATGCAAATTTGATTGAAATTTTGATTGTTTTCAAAATTTAAGCCGCTTTTTTTAATTAAAAGACTGCAAAAACTATTAAAAATCTGCTCAAATTATCCGAACATTTTAAAACTTTGATTGACTTTACAACAAAGTCTTTAGAATAAAAGATATAAGGTAATATCAACCGGAAGAACCCCTTTCATATGGTAACTGTGAATGATTTTTTATTTTTTATTGAATTTTTTTCAGAACCATGAAAACAGTTTTGCTGGTTTCTCTTCAAAAACTGATAGGAATGTATAAATTTTATAAACGGCGCCAACGACTTTCTTCAAAATTTGCTAGATTCACAAAAATGCTAATACGCGTCGATTGACACCTTAACCATGCAAATCGTATGTTTGGTTCGCGAGATATAATGCACCACAGAAATGACCTTCAAAGGGTCAAAACAACAAACCCCCCCGAACGAAGTGTCTCAAAAACTAATCAGCTCTTAAGATTGCAAACACGCTTCGATTGACACCCTCAACGAAGTCGATACGACTTTTTTTACGTGAGTTATGCTCGTAAAAAAAAAGTGTCCACGTACGTACGTACGTACGTACACACACACACACACACACACATCTCCCTTTCTAAAAACACCTTATATATACTATATAGACCTCGAAACGTAAAGAAGTGTTGAAAATTTCAATTTCAATTTTCGAGGCGATTACAAGAACTTCCCATATACTGGGAAGTTAAAAACAATTAAATGTGATTGTCTCTTTACATACATGCCGTTGCGTAGGAAACCATTTGTGGAATTTATTTTTGAAATTTTAGCTTGATAGAAAAGAAACCCTATTAAAACATGTATTAGGGGAATGTTTATTAATGTCTTTCGATGAATAAACACAAGAACTCAAGTTAAGCAAGCAGCGCTGAATATCTTTTGCTTTTCAATTTGTAATTACAAGTGTATGTGTATTGCAGCCGCGAGCAAACTGTCTGTCATATGGATTTTCAAAAAAAAAATTATCAATAAAATTTCTGCCTTTTTCATCAAATAGTTTTGATTTTAAAATATCAGCTCGACAAAAGATATATTGCAATTGTAATATGTTTTTTAATTTAATTTATAACGTCTTAAAGCTGTTCTTTAAACCAAATGAGTGAAAGCCGAAAGTTTTTTCCCAATAAGCTCTGATTGAAAACCATGTTTAGAATAAAAATGTATGAGAAATATGAAATAGTCCTGATTTTCATGGCATGTAGAGACTGGCTTGAAATAGTTGTAACAAACACACAATTTTATACTGCATTAAATCACCATCACGATTCTAATTCAAGTTGGTAAGAGAAAGCAGTAACCAGCACTGAAAAATGAACCTCCTTGGGAGCAACTAACTTCCGCTGACTGCAAGTCTATAAATCATGTAGTCCTGTGGTGAAACGTATTAAAGGACGCAAATGGGTCACAAATGCTGCACATTTTCCGGCAAGACTCTTCTCTACGCGTTGTGCTTACGTATGCGATTTCTTACACATTTTTCCTGTTTAAATTCTGCTGTTCTAAAAGATTTATATCCAACAAAATTTGTGCTAAGGATGAAAGCAAATAAACATGTCACTGAATGCTGCCCCAACATATTTCTTAAAGAAGTTAATTCTTAAAGTTGTTTTCGTGTCATTGTTTAATATGAAAAGTTCTTCGGTCTGAAAATTCATATCTTTTAGTTGTAAAGTCTTCAGAGTATATGTAAAGTGTTTCTAGAAGGATGTCTGTATATGTGTATGTACAATTGTGGTCATTCATTTCTTCTACGATGATAGCTCAGGTGAAAAAGCAGCGTCAATTTCATTGAAGCTCAAGAGGCACCGAACGTATTTTTATATCAAGGACAAACAAAGGGCAAAACAAGGTTTTCAATAATTTCCAAGCAAATTGTGACCTTGAAAAGAACATTTTCCAATCAATAACACTAACAGTAAGAATCTTTATTACTTTTTATCATTCAAAACCCATAAATCTTCGCGTCAAAATGGAAATACAAGATAACAACTCGAATGGGCATTATGAAAATATCATCACCCGCTTACTTTACATTCATAGGTCCATTGAGATATTTAATTCTTCCGTAAAGTGATGCCAAACATTTCCTATCTGATCACTCGCCAAAACTATAATCCGCATGAAAATAAATGAAATGGCAGTTGACTTTCCAACATTATCCTGTACACAACAAAGCGTCTATTATATTTAGACTATAAGGGGCACAAGGGTGTTTGTCCCAAAAAAACTCAACCCTTGAAGCAGAAAGATGCTTTCGATATCTTACGATTTTGTGTTGTACAGTAAATAAAATATAAAAAGGAAGAAAGACTTGTGCCGCAGAACGAGTTTATTTTTTGTGATGAAGACGTTGAATTGAGCAAGTTTGAAGTTATATAGCCGAAAAGTAATTGAGCTTCCCATACAACCTACAATGCCAAAACGGTCCCCAAGGATGAACATGATGAAGAGTTGTGCTTTCGTTCGTTTTTCCTTTCAAATCATTACTTTCGGCACTCGCCAGCTTGAATTTGTGTGATTCACTTTCACCATAGAACTGAGGTATCGTCATTGCCTATCCGAACAAAATAGAAAAGATCAGAGGAGGCATCTGCAGCGAAAGGGTGGACAAGTGCAAGATGAGGAATATGAATGAATAGATGGATTGGAATTACCTTCATATAAAAATATAAATTTGATGGGAAAGTTATAAATTCATGCATTTGTTCTTAAACTGGACACCAAGTAAATCGACATGAAATTTTTCCCAAGGAAAATAGTCCCGCGAATGAAGTTGGAACCTTTGAATTGACCACAAACTTCTGACAAAAATATTGTGCAGTTTATCACCGCATATAAAACCTGAACATTCATTCAAAACTCCATTAAAGTATTTTGCTCTTCACACAATATCAATGTGAATATTTGAACAATTTCTGGCCAATGTTTCGAAAACAATTTGAAGAAGATTCTTCCATTTTTGGCAATTATCGTTTTTAAAATTAAAAAATCCATTATGTTGCAAAGAAAAACCCCTCCTCCAGGATGCAAAATATGCTTTTCATTATCCTGGACTTGACTTTGATGGCTGTAGAAATTAAAATCGATTTTATCGTGCAACAGCCACGGATAAGAATGTTTTTTGCTTACCGGCTTTAAATGAATATTCATGAATATTTCGAGTGAATGAGTGTCTTTGGTGTTAGGATTGAAACTTTACAGTGCAATATTTGAATTTTTTTGGAATTATTTAATTTATTAATTCTACTGGGATTTCGAAATTGAAATATTTAAAGAAACCTGAATCCTTAAAGTACCATAATGCTCTATGCATGCAGCATACAAACTATTTGAAATTTAAGAAAGATACATTAGTATGATAAAAAAGTTCAAAACCAAATTCGAAAACTTTACTTGAAAAGATAAAAGTATTGCCAGAAGTGTATTAAGTACCGCCAAAAAAAGGACGTGAACGGATGTAAAGGATGATGTGAGATAATGTTAAAGGTTACATGCTATATTTTTGATTATGGTCCTTTTCAAAATGTTTGAATAATAAACTAAAAGCAAAAAATACTTTCAATCATTTTCCTTCAAGTAAAAATAAAATCTGGGGTGAAAACTATATAAATATTACAATAAAATGAGTGTCAGTGGCATCTGTTGGATTGGCATACTTTTCTGATGCCAGGTTCTGTTTCCATTCTTAGACTTGATATTAAAAGACAATGCAAAGATTATACTTGGCTCTCGAGATATAATGAATGACATAAATGACCATGAAGGTCATGATGACTTTTAATGATTTTTTATTTTTACTTTATTAACTTCCCAGTATATGGGAAGTTCTTGTAATCGCCTCGAAAATCGAAATTGAAATTTTCAACATATCTTTACGTTTTGAGGTCTTACGCTTTGATTGACACCTCAACAAAGTCGATACAACGTTATTTACGTGAGTTATGCTCGTAGAAAAAACTGTCCACGAACGGACGTACGTACGTACGTACACACAGACAACACACATACATACTTCTTTCTTAAAAACACTTAATATATACTCTATAGACCTCAAAACGTCAAGAAATGTTAAAAATTTCAATTTCGATTTTCGAGGCGATTACAAGAACTTCCCATATACGAGGAAGTTAAAAATTGGGTTTTTTCCCAAAAACATCAAATTTTTAACCTGATTTTCAAGACGCAGTAATCAATGTTTATATAATTCATATACTCCAAACAGTTTTTGTAAAAAAATCACCAAAAGTTTTTTCATGATCACAAAAAAATTAAATTAAAAATAAAAAAATTATTAGAAGTCATCATGACCTTCATGGTCATTTATGTCATTCATTATATCTTGAGAACCAAATATAATCTTTGCATCATTAAGAAGTCAATCGACGCGTAATAACATTTTAATGATGTTTTTAAATTAAAAAAAAATCTTTAAAGCCATTTTTTAATTTAATAAAAAAATATTGAAAATTAGTGTTTTTTTCATAAAAAAATTAATCAATAATTAATAAAATTAATATCGTAATAATAAATGTTTATGAAATTTATCAACTTTTATCAATTTCTGTAGAGAGACCAGCAAAACATTTTGTCATCATTTCAAAACAAATTGAATAAAAAATAAAAAAATCATTCAAAGTCACCATGGAAAAAGGGTTCATACGAATTTGTATACCTTAAATCTCTTATTCTAAAGACATTGTTAAAAAGTTAATCAAAGTTTATTATTATTTGCATAATTTGCGGAAATTTTTAATAGTCTTCACAGAACCGTGTTTTAACTTTAATAATAAAACTGCTTAAATTTTGAAAACCAATACAAATCAAAACAAATTTGCAATTGTGGTAATCAACGTTTTGAATGGTAAAATGTTTGTGGTCAACACTTTTCAAAATCATATGCTTTGAAAAGCTTTCGTCAAATAAAAAATTGTAGTTTTTAGGAGTTTTGTTCTTTAATATTCGTAAAATTTCAGTTACTTCCTTCATTATTTGTAATACATATATTTTACTTACTTTTACGATTAATATTAAGTCATTCCAATAACTTCTATGAGAATTATATTTTTATTATTAAAAGTAGTATTATTTCCATAAATATTATTGTGTTTAATATTTTTAATATTTCTGTAAATATTACTGGGAAGTTGTCCGTCTGAACCTCAAGGGTCGCACCTCGCGGCTTTTTTTTGTAATCATGAAAAAAAAAAATTTGGTGTTTTTTTTACAAAAACTGTTTGGAGTATATAAATTATATAAACATTGATTACTGCGTCTTGCAAATCAGGTTAAAAATTTGATGTTTTTGGAAAAAAACCCAATTTTTTGCACTTTTTTCCAAAAATTAAAAAACCACTCCAACGATTTTTTGAAAATTTGATAGAAGCACGTAATTATTAAAACGCGTCGATTAACACCTTGATGAAGCAAATCGTACGTTTGTTTCGCGAGATATAGCACATGACAGGGTTGAACTTCAAGGGGTGAAAGCAGCAACCCTCCCCCCCGACCGAAGTGCCTCAAAAAATAATCAGCTCTTAAGATTACACCTTCGATTGACACCTCAACAAAGTCGATACGACTTTGTTTACGTGAGTTATGCTCGTGGAAAAATCTGTCCGCGGATGTACGTACGTACGTACACACATACATCTCTTTTCTAAAAACACTTAAAATATACTCGTAAGACCTCAAAACGTAAAGATATGTTGAAAATTTCAATTTCGATTTTCGAGGCGATTACAAGAACTTCCCATATACTGGGAAGTTAACCAAAAAATGGCACAAACAGGTAAGGCAATAATAAAGAGTCAATATTATTGAAAAGTTATCAACGTTTTAATGTACTTTTACATTCAGCACCAACCACCTTTAACAAGCGACAGGTATCATGCTCAAAGCGACATGTATGAATACTAATTGATATATCTCCCAAACTAATTTAGATCTCATTCTGCAATTTTTATGGTAAAGCTTATACATGTTGAGCTTCATTTTGCAGTTAAAAATAAAAATAAAAATAAAAATGTTCGAAGTTATTGGAAAAAACATTTTAAAAATTTACTTTCGGTTTGAAACTAGAACAAAATTCAAATTCGGATTCTCATTTGCAATAACACAATATTTTCTATACAAAACACTACATTTATTAATTAATTATAATTTACTTCAATGTGAAAATAAAATTTCAAAAAACGCCTTTCGTAAATAAGGTAAAGTCTTAAGAGTCCCATATCTTAACAATTGGCCATCAAATAACAAAAATATTATGTGTACACGTTAACATACCCTAGAAGTACCAATGCGCCCAATATGAACAAATTTCAGAACCTCACTTTTTTCGCTGTCCGCTTCACGTGAAATGTCCCTGCAATAAGAACCAAATCAAGTATTGATGTTCTTATCAAACTATTTCATCCAAAAATTAATAAATTCTACGAATACATGTTAAAAATGATAATATCAATGACGACCAATTTTGAAAATACCCTATTGCATGTTTCTAATACCTTCTACTATGGTTCATCGTGAATGTCAACAAATTGTGCTTCGATTTTTTTTATATTTTCCTAGGAGAAACTGCACAAAAACCATCTAATAATACTAATTACTATTGTAAGAGCGATGAAAACAATTGTCGTCTGGAAAAAACATTCACAACAATGGCCTACCACGGACATTTAAGAAGCCTTTCATCAATAAGCTAGCTTAATTCCGATTCTCAACAATGCTTTGTGAATTCGACAGAAAGCTAGATCCAAACATTTTCATTTAATAGCACAACTCCTTTCGAGTTGTCCTGAAACAAAAAGCAGATTGGAAGTGAGTCATACGTAGCTGCGTGTATAGATATCTATCCAATAGCATTCTGGGTAGTGAAGTATTTCATTTACTTTTGTCTGGCTCTTATTCTTCACAAATCGTCCTTTTGTGAAGCGGATTTGCACTTTCTGATTGTATTGACTTCTATGGCTGGTCACGTAAGCCTGGCAACTTGTTAACATATCAGATGATTAATGAGGTGTTTTTTTTCACTTACTTGATTCACTCTCGAATCGAAAACTTTTCCGGAAATTATGTAATTATAAACTTTCAAAATCTTTTCCTTGATTCACATAAGCAGAAATATGGGGGGTGAATGAGTTATCCTTTCTGCGAAGGAGTATGAGAAGAAAATCTTATGTTCTTCATAGATTTGGGCTAATTTTTATTAACTCTTTTTAATACGCTACTCTTTCAGTAGCAAGAACATTATACTAAAGTGTTGCTGGATGAAGTAAGAAGTAGAAAATCCAATTGCTTGAACTTGATAAAATGTTTTTTTTATTTCAATAAGAATATTGTTATTTCGTCTTGATTGTAAATGAAATTCGTATCAGCTAGAATCTCTTTCGTTGGAAGCTATTCTTTTTAAAGGTTTACACAGATTCTTGTTGAAATTCATTATTATTTAAATGTTGAATTGTTTACCACTACCTTAATTAATTTCCTCGCAATTTGCAATTTTGTGTCATTCTTTAAAAGCTTAAAATTTCAGGAAACACATGTGCGAAATTCGAGCGGGAGATTCTTTATCAGAAATCAATTCCATCAATAATTTTATGTTATATTCAAAGTCCATCAAGATGATTTAAACATCAAATTTCAAAGCGCAATATAAATTTTCAGTGTCAAATTTTGCTAGATTGAATTGTACCAAAAAACAGTATCCATGAAAAATGATCATCGATATTCTCACCCACAATTTTGTTATGTCTGCGGATGTTGACTACGTCAGTCGGTGATTCGTCTTCAGTTAGATTTCTCGAGTAGTCATTTAACTTTTCCATGAAGTGATTTTTCTGGTTTTTACTCCTGTTTCGAAAAAGCCAAGCAAAAATTCAATTTCTGAAACAAAAGTCATTTGTTCGGATTATTTTACCAAGGATAAGAAAATTTCTGATGAAAAATAAAAAAATTGGTTAGAGTATTGTTTCCTGCTAGATTAAATTTTGCTTTGTGTTCAAAAAGAAATGTGTAAAACTTTAGCAAATATTTTTTATTTTTATGAATATTGAAGGAATATTGAAATATTGGTTTGAAATTTTCAGTTAAAATTTATTTTCAAACTTATATTTTGTAACATAAGCAAGTACTACATGATAAGAAGCAAACAGCCTAGAGGTACTCGAATAGTATTGTGCTTAAAGAATCTGATGAAACCTGCAGATGTCTGATTACAAATATGCAAACACGAAAACTGCGCTATCCATATTTCAAAAATATCTTGCACATCATTCCGGGAAAGGTAAGAATACAACAATTTCCTGTCGCTCAATTGTTCGTCCGTCTAATGAAGTGCAAGAGACTAGAAAAACTTTTCCTTTAGCGAAACATTCCATTTCAATGCGAAATCTTCAATGTCTTTCCGTGTATATAATTTTAATCAATAAATTATCAACTTTGGAGTATATCCCAAGTTCTTGCCATTGAAAAACTCTAACCAAAATGTTCAACTTATCTTCACACCGAAAGCCTAGTATGTATCTTGGCTGACTCAAAATAAAGAATGCATTAAGTACAGATAGCTTGAACTTAGCTTAAATCTCTCTCGGACAATTGCAGTTCGAGCCAACATTCCACCTTGAAAAATCTTATGTCTCCAATGTAAAACGAAATGTCTCCAAAGGGATATTTTTAAAATGTCGAACGAAATCTTAAATTCATTTTAAAACACGCTTTTCGTGTGATGATTGCGTTTTCATCAATAATTGTGTGTATTTTCATTGTGATTTGAAGTTTATATCTGATAACATAAACAAAACATTTCAAAATTGATCAAAAATGTGCCAGCAATATAAACAAAAAACGTTGACTTTGAAGTAGTTAGGAAAATTTTCTTGTAAATTTTAATGGCAAAATTAGTTTAAAAGGATGCAATGGAAGCAAAATTTAAATTGAATAGAAATAAGTCGAGCTAAGGTCACACATTCGATGGAGTTCGGTCGTTTCGGAGAACTTTCACAATAGAAGATGACGAAATGTTTTTACTGTTCACAAAAATGCTTATTCTAAAGAACAATGTACTCATAGTAAAGATAAATTTCTTTACTATCAGTTTGAATCATAAATAAAGTCTTTCCTTGTGATTTTCATATCGTCGCTTAAAAGACAAAAGGGCACTTGAAAAGAGGCTGGTGAGATTGAAACTTCAGGGTTATTGAATAAAGTTTTTGTTTTTACTATGATTGAAAAGATTTTACCGTGCGATGGCCATTTTGAATAGTTGCGCCCAAAATTTTCATGACTCCTGACACATAGACATCTATATTATTTCACCATTTTACATTATAATAATTATTAACTTCCCAGTATATGGGAAGTTCTTGTAATCGCCTCGAAAATCAAAATTAAAATTATTATTTTTACGTTTTCAGGATTTTAGAGTATATTTTAAGTGAGGCGTGTTTTAAAATATTGAAAAAAGTGCAAAAAATTAAGGTTTTTTCAAAAACAATAAATTTTTAGCCTGATTTGCTTAACGCAGTAATCAATATTTATAAAATTTATAAACTGCAAACAGTTTTTTAAAAAACCAGTAACATTTTTTCTAATGATCATGAAAAAAGTAAATAAAAAATAAAAAATCATTAACAGTCATCATGATCTTCAAGGTCATTTCTGTCGTGCGTTAGACATATCTCGCGAACCAAACATACGATTTGCATGGTTAAAATCGTTGAAGCCGTTTTTTAATTTAAGAGAAAAATGTGCAAAAAATTAGGGTTATTTTATAAACAATAAATTTTTAACCTGATTTACGAACGACATTATTCAATTTTTATAAAATTTATATGCTTCAAGCAGTGCTTGTAAAAACATCATCAAAACTTTTTCTCATGATAACAAGAAACATTAAATAAAAAATAGTCATGATCTTCAAGATCATTTCTTCCATTCACTATATCTCACAAACCAGATATAATATTTGCATCATTAAGAGGTCAATCGACGTGTATTAACATCTTTTTGATTATTTTAACATTATAAAAATCCGTTTCAGCAGTTTTCTTAATTTAATAGAATAAAATGCGAAAACTCAGGGTTTTTTTCATTAAAAATGTTTTTTAACCTGATTTGCACAACACAGTAATAAATGTTTATAAAATTCATACATTCCTATCAGTTTTTGAAGAGAAACCAGTAAAATGTTTTTCATGATTCTGAAAAAAATTCAATTAAAAATAAAAAGTCATTCAAAGTTACCATATAAACGGGGTTCTGCCGATTGATATTACCTTATATCTTTTATTCTAAAGACTTTGTTGTAAAGTCAATCAAAGTTTTAAAATGTTTGGAAAATTTGAGTAGATTTTTAATAGTTTTTACAGTCTTTTAATTAAAAAAAGCAGCTCAAATTTTAAAAACCATCAAAATTTCAATCAAATTTGCATTTGTGGTAATCAATCATCAACCAACATCCACCAAAAGCCTTACGTAATCAATGGATCCTCCCGAAGATGGTATCATTAATATTAACTATGTACAGTTGCCATCAGTTAGTTGTGGTTTCTGTGATACTGCTACAACCCCAAGAGTCATATATTTTAGTCACATTTCTACGCTACTACAAACGAGAAAATGAAAAATGGTAATGACTTGCTTAATAGAGTGCCAGCCAAAGAAAAGTTTTGAAATACGCTTCGGAGGAATGCACTCAGAAGCTTGACCTGATCCTTGCGGAGAACAATGCTTTGTGCCGTTGATAGTGACATAGCTAGCACACGTTGACTTTCCTAATTGCATTCGTGTCAAAAGATATTCACAAGAGTACTTCCTCAACAGAAGCTTGAAAGCGTATAAGTAATAAAGCGAAGAGTAAATTGAAGCTGGTAGATGTAAGGGTTGCAATAAAAATAAAGGTTACTGTTGCTTTCGACTTACTTTCGGTTGGCCAAAATACCTCTTTTCTATTTCGAGAGTTGGCAACAGGAGTAGATTGTGGTTGGCTTATTATTTGGACTAACATGATTATGCTAAAAAAATGTTAAAGTGTTATCCTGTTTTAGACTATTTTGTATGGCCCTGGCTTAATAAGATGAGTGCGACAGCATTTGCAAGGAACATGAATTAAGCACTTAACAAGGTAAAAAGAATTGCAGGAAGTTTCATTAAAAATTCCGTTTGTGGCAAGTAATAAAACTGGGACTTGGAAATTAGTCAGTTGTTTAGCTCTGTGCTAATTGCAAGTTTTGCCGCAGTCAAAGGAAGTAAAAGTATGTTTTGCAATGCAGTTCTTTAAATGGAGATATATGTAGGGAATATTTTATGCTCCTGACAATGGTGAGTATAAGTTTCTGTAGAATTGAATTGATATTCCAAACCCTTCAATCCAAGAATCTTATAGTGGAACATTTGTAAAGTAAGTCCAAAATTTAGGTTTCCGCGATTTAAACTCATGATAAAAAAAGTTGAGTATATCTAACGTTGCCTCAGTATAATCACTGAACAAATGCTGATATGATTTGTAAATACTTTTTACCTAGTTTGGAAGAAAAATTAAAATAAAACAACTATGCTCAGCAAAAACCAATTCATAATTTCGAAAAGCAAAAAGCTCAAATACAATTGAAGAAAACAGCATGCAAACCAGTTCTTTCTGTCCAACACAAATTTGAACGATTCATATGTAAAAATCGCAAGAAAAATAAGGTAAAACCGCACCAAAAGCAATATTTTCCGATATTAGGACAGGTAAGGTAACCTCAATACACCTATATAAACTAGTGCAGTAAGCTGAAAAGTGTCTGAATAAGAAGTGCTTCCATGAAACTTAAGCAAAGTTTTTAACTACCCAATATATGCAAAGTTCTTGAAATCGCCTCGAAAATGAAATTTAAAATTATCAAAATATTAAAAATATTAATAAGTTTTGAGGTTTTTAGAGTATATTTAAGGTGTTGTTGGGGAAAGGTAAATGTACAGTACCTGACCAATGAATTATACTCAAAGTATTTTCCTTCGAAATGAAACAATAATGACCACAAGTACAAGTCCCTTGTAGGTATTACCATATTTTAAGAGCAGTAAATACCCTGGCTGTTTTTCTATGCATTTATTACCTTGTTTTTATTATCTTAATTTATATTATTCTAGAGAAATTTGCAGGCACTCTCATTTTATGGACATTTTAAAATTTCCTTTCTGTATATAAGCGAGTGTTAAAAGGTCCTTTTAACATTTAAATGGTTCTTGTGACTGAATACAGTGTAAGAATAGGATTTTAACGGATATTTTGGTAAAAACTTAAAAGTAATATTTATTTAACATTTTCTAGCAACATTTCTTAGCAACATTTCTTAGCAACATTTTCTAGCAACATTTTCTGGCAACATTTTCTTATTGTTTTTGCAAACATCTGGAAAAAGAGTGAGATACTGAAAATAAAGAGGAACTTAAAAGAGGTATACGTCACCGAAGATTTTCCGAAAGAAGTACTAGAAAAGCGAAAAGAATTAAAGCCAAAACTTATAGAAGAACGTGCAAAAGGAAATTTTGCGTACATAAAATACGATCAATTGATAGTTAAAGAGGGAAATCAAAATAAAGAGAGAAAAATAAAAATTTCAGTAAGGCTGTTCGATGTTGTCGAAGACAAAAAGGAAATTACCACCGAACAGCTAACGATTAAGAAGGTGGGCAAACAGGACCCAAAGCAACATTTCGAAGAAAAGTCGGCAACGTTATGCAAAATAATATCGGGCAGGCGTTTCTAGGAACATTTGCCCGCAACTTTCCAGCAAACTTTTGAAGCTTCGGTCATAATGGGAAAAAAAGGACATTTCTAGTGACACAAAAGGAATCGTGGCAAATTTATTGAAGAACAAGCCGTGAGGTGCAACCCATGAGGTCCACACGGTCAACTTCCCAGTAATATCTACATAGATATTAAAACTATTAAACACAATAATAATTATGGAAATAATACTTCTTCAAATAATAAAAATGTACGTCTTATAAAAGTTATTGGAATGACTTAATATTAATCATAGCATCTACGCGAGCGTCAATTGATTACGTTAGGATTTTGGTACATTGGTTTGATTGATTATTCACGCGGATCAATCGGAGGGGGGACAGGTTACAAAGCAGTTTTTTCATTAAAGTTAAAACAAGGTGCTGCGAAGACTATTGAAAATCTGCTCAAATTTTGCAAATATTAATAAACTTTGATTGACTTTACAACAATGTCTTTAGAATAAGAGATTTAAGGTATTATGATTCGAATGAACCCTTTTTACATGGTGACTTTGAATGATTTTTTATTTTGAATTTAATTTTTTTGTAATCATGAGAAAAGTTTTTGCTGGTTTCTCTACAAAAATTGATAAAATTTTGTAAATTCTAAAAACATTTATTGTTACGATGTGCAAATCAGGTTAAAAATGAATTTTTTTATAAAAAAACACTACTTTTCCATTTTTTTAATAAATCAAAAACACCGATTTAATGATTTTTCTAAAATATAAAAACATCATAAAAATGATAATACGCGTCGATTGACACCTTAATGATGGAAAGATTATATTTAGTTCTCGATATATAATGAATGATGTAAATGACCTTGATCGTTTAATGATTTTTTATTTTTTATTTAATTTGTTTTTGTAATCATGAAAAAAACTTTTGCTGGTTTTTACACAACAACTATTTGGAGTATATAAATTATATAAACATTGATTACTTAAATTTGAAAATCAGGTTAAAAATTTTGTGTTTTTGAAAAAAAACAAATATTTTGCACTTATATTAAAAAATTAAAAAAAGCTTGAAGAATATTTTGAAAAATTTGATGGAATCACATGAATGTCAATACGCGTCAATTGACACCTTGTCCAAAAAAGTTGTACGTTTGGATCGCGAGATATAACGCATGATAGAAATGTTTCTTTTTTGAACGTCTAATTCAAAATAAAAGGAAGAAAGGTCCAGGTCAGCATGTTCCTCCAAAAGATGTGAGGTTGGATCAATACGGACACTGGCCAGTTTGGCTGGATAAACGAATGAGATGAAAATTTCCAGGCTGTTGTGGGTTTACGCAAACATCTTGCGAAAAATGTGGGGTTAGCTTGTACTACAATAAGCAAAATAACTGCTTTAAAAAATTTCATGTACCATAATTTTTTTTTGTATTATTGATGCAATGTTGCATTTCTGCATCAAACAGTTTTTTTAAGAAAATAAATACTTTTTTGTAATGAAATTTTTTAAATTATTTTTACTATTATCTATGTCCCATTTGCCAACTTGTGTCCGTATAATTTACTAAAATAACGATCTTGCGCCATAAAGGGTTAAGCTTCGATTGACATCTTAACGAAGTTGATACGACTTTTTTTACGTGAGTTATGGTCGTAGAAAAAAGTGTCCGCGAACGTACATACGTACGTACATACATACACACACACACATACATCTCCCTTTCTAAAAACACTTTATATATATTCTATAGACCTCAAAACGTAAAGAAATGTTGAAAATTTCAATTTCGATTTTCGAGGCAATTACAAGAACTACCCATATACTGGGAAGTTAAAAAGACTTTTTCGCAACGGAAAATTGCTGAAATGATATGACTGGAAAAATGTAAGCAAATTTTTTTTTAACTAAAGAATCTTCAATATTTGTAATTGAAACATCTCACAGGTTTGCTTCTCTGATGAATGCCGAATCGAAGTGACTGAAGAGCAAGCAATTGAAAGACTGTTGCCTCAATGTGTTGAGCAAAGGGTAAAGCACCCAATAGCAGTCATGATATGGGGTGTGAGGGAAACAAAGGAAAATTGGCAACCTTTTTCTTCGGAAGTTGTCAAACAGAAAGTAAAGCTTTCTGTCAAGATAATAATTTTTAGAGGTTAGGACATCACTTTAGCGTTTAACACGGTCGCGAAAGTCAAAATTACTAATTTTTTCCGGTTGTTTTAAGTTTCTCATTTTTTCGTGTAAAACTGGCAGCATTGGGGGCAATTGTTAATACATTCTTAAAAACATACATTGACAGGCTATCAAACGCATCTATTTTCAAAGGTCTACACATAAAAATAAAATAGCTATGACGGTTTACACGAGCCAGGTCGTGGGTGAGGGGCGTGGTTACTCCCCCCTTATATCTCGAAACCCCTTCCGATTTACCACCCCCCTCCGATACGATTTTTTGCTCAAAAGACTTCAAGGATTCCGTGGTTTCATTTAATGCCATCAACTCCGAAACACCCTGTATATTTATGCAGGACGGCGCACCCTGCAACACTGCTAAATGCGTGAAAAAATTCCAAAGTGAAAATAATATTAAGGTTTTATCTTGGCCAGGGAATTCACCGGACATGAATCCCATCGAGAATGTATGGGCAGTTTAAAAAAAAACAAGTTTAAAAAGAAAGTAATCGCAATAAAGCAGAGTTAATTAATTGTATTAAAGAAGTATGGTTTCATGATGATCTAATCAAAAAAACTGCAGAAAACAACATGAAAAGTATGGAAACTCGTGTAAGAGATTTAGTAAAACATCGAGGTAGTTGGACGAAATACTAATTTTTATTTATATTTGAATGTCCTTTTCTTTAAATACTACATTAAATGAATTGAAGAATATTCAATAAAAACTAAAAAAACACATGCTGTATATTATTGTCAACTGAAAATTTTAAGGCTAATATGCTAATGATTGGTTTGAGTATAATTCATTGGCCAAGTACTGTATGTACCTAGACAGTTTTTTCTACGAGTCTAACTCACGTAAACAAAGTCATATCGACTTTGTTGAGGTATCAATCGAAGCGTATTTGTAATGTTAAGATTTGGACTTTTGGAAAACTTCGGTCGGGTGTTTTTTTGTTTTAACCTCTCCAATGTCATTTGTGTTGTTGTTTTGCCCTTTTGAAGGTCATTTCCGGCATGTGCTATATCTCGCGAACCAAACATACGATTTGCATTGTAAAGGTGTCAATCGCCGCGTTTTGACATTTGTGTGATTCCATCAATTTAAAAAAAAAATTAGATCCGTTATTTAAATTAAAAAAAAAGTGCCAAAAATTAATTTTTTTCACAATTAATAAACTTTTAACCTGATTTGTGAAACACAGTAATCAATGTTTATAAAATATATGTACCAGCAAAAGTTTTTTTCATGATAACAAAAAAAATTAAATTGAAAATAAAAAACCATTAAAAGTCATCACGATTTTCAAGGTTATTTCTGTCATTCACTATATCTCACGAATCAGGTATAATGTCAACCGACGTGTATTAAAATTTTTGTTATGTTTTTAACATTACAAAAAAATTGTTGGAGCTGTTTTTTTGATTTAATAAAAAAAATTGTCAAAAATAAGGGTTTTTTCATAAAAAATAAATTTTTAACCTGATTTGCAAAATGCGATAATAAGTGTTTATAAAATTCATTAATCTTTATCAGTTTTTAAAGAAAAACCAACAAAATTTTATTCCACGGTTACAAAAAAAATTCATTAAAAAAAGATCATTGAAAGTCACCATTTAAAAAGTGTTCACACGAATGATATTACCTGATAACTCGTATTCTAAAGGCATTATTGTTAAACCAATAAAAGTTTATTAATATTTTCATAGTTTAAACAGATTTTGAATAGTTTTTAACGTACCGTGATTTAATTTTAATATAAAAACTGGTTAAATTTTGTAAACCAAAAAAAATAATCAAATTTGCATTTGTGATAATGAAAGCTTTGAATTGTAAAATGGTTTGTAGTTAATAGTTTGCAAGATCATATGCTTGGAAATGCTTCCATCAAATAATTGTAATTTTTAGTAGTTTTTGGGAGTCTATTTGTTTAGTGTTCGTAAGATTTCAAATATTTCCTCTCTATCTTTTGTAATTTGATTCACATGCAATGAAACAGCGATTTTTGACTGAATATTCAATGTTTTTCAAGACCAACTGCAAAACACGAAATAATTTTTAGTGTCATTGATAACAATGACGAAAAATGGCGAAAAAATACAAATCCAGTGATTATGCCGAAACCATGGCAGTTTTGAACAAAACTATTCAAAATGGCTACCACGCGACAAATTCTCTTCAGTGAGCGTAATAACAAAAACTGCATTCATTTTTGCTAGCGCTCTTTTGTCCTTCAAGCATTGATTCGAAAATAACAAATAACGTAGTAAAGGCTTGATAACCTGTCCCCATCGATTGATCCGCATAAAGATTCAATCAAAATATCAATCATTTCAAAAGAATCTTTTATTCGATTTGGTGTTTTGAAGCAATAAAGAATGACGATCTATGTAGGTAGATCGTGACAGAGATTTAAAAATCAAATCAGATAAATATTTAAAATGGCAATGACATCTTTGTGATTTATTTATAAATCGTTCCTCGGTTCAATACACTAACTGATTAAGGTTCATATTCAATCACGTAAAAAAATTACTCAAAGTTTCTTATTTTGTTTTGTTAAATTAGATTGTCAGTTACTTTGCCAAAACAACCATAGCCAGAATAGGTTTGGATGATTAGGTAAGTACTCAGCTAGCCACAAAGCCCATACACTGAATGCATCAATTATGAGTAGTGAATGGGAAAGACTGGGATTAAAGCATGCAAAAATTCTTATAGTCCCGGAAGAAGACATGCTAATAAATAACAGCATTCAGCAAGACATCGAGCAGTGACGGATTAAAAAGGAATAAAAGTGAAGAATAACGAATCTGAGATCATTGCCAGATTTACTGAAATTCAATTTATTTTTCCTCGCGTTGCCCGGATAATTTAATCTGAATAGAACATACTCCATTCTTATAAGTCTTCGGTAACTGTCGTTACCTAATGAATATTAACCACACTTACCCATGTCGTTACTGTCCAGGTTGAATGGAAAACGAGCAGGTAGGGGAGTGATCCTACATTATAGCCTGGAAATGGATGGCATAGCGTTCTTGCATCCTATATATCATTCTAGTGTATTACAAACTAAATTTATCCCACTATAATCTTCACTTACATTTTATATGAATGACAAGCCTACAAAAAGTTGAATTAAATAATATTCTGCGTTAGTTTGAAATTTCATCAGTAATTTCCCCATATTTGAAAAGTTCTCTTAATCGCTTCAAAAATTCAAATTGAAATTTCCAATATATCTTTAGGGTTTAATGTGCAAGAAGTAATTTAAACGTAACTTCAGAAACAAATCTATGTTTATGCGTGTGTGAATGATCGTACGTACCTTCTTTTGTGGTAATTTTTCCTATGATTTTTTATGATTATTAAATACAAATTAACACAAAACTATAAATAGTTAATATTAACTATTAATAAAGAAATGATGGGAATAATGCTATAATATCAATTATTTCAATGATGTTTTCATGCTGTAAGTCAAATCATATAAATATTTTTATGATATGAGCAAGTTTTTAACAATTTTCGTTCGACCAATGCGTTGTATCATTTTTATAAGTTGGTAACATTTTTACTAAATTCATTGCAGTCGTCTTTTAATTCTTTAAAAATAAATTTCTAAGGCTACCCTAAACTTACGAATTTAATTTTGTAAAGTACATTTCATGGGTGAAGTGATCTTTTACATGTGAAATTTTCAAACTTCTATAAACTTTAGGTTCTGACGTGCAAGTTATTGTACTCTAAAAAATTTCTATGCGAAATATGAAATTCATAAGTGCATTCTAAAAGGCGAAAAAATTAAAAAAAGGTTTTTCTCCTTTTTTCTATATTTATTACTAGTTTTTGGCAAGGGTTAAATGTTTTAAAACTTTTAAGCAATCCTCTCTTATAAAATTTTTTATTACGGAACTTTTATTCCCACTTAACTTATAAAACGAACCGTTTTGAAATAAGGAGTGAGAAAATTAGGAAAAAAAACGATTTTTTTTATTTTTTTTTAAACATTTCGATTTTTTAATGTTCCGACTTTTTTGAGCGAGAGGATAAGTCAACTATAGTGTTATGAGCTATTCCACAATTTTTCATACAAAACCAGTGGGTCCCCTTCAACGGCAAACTGAAAACAGATCCTGGTCTATAAGTGAATAGACTTAATATTAATCATACCATCGTTCTATGAATTATAATATGAGTATCCATACATATCCATATATTTTGGAAGTACAAAGAAAACTATTTTTGTTTGATAAAAATTACTTTTATCAACGCTTTATTTGGTGTGATTTTCAACGTTGGAAGGTGGAGCTCCTGCCTCTCGGAATACCGGATTTCTACCGACTAGAACCACCTCCGTTTCCTTGAGCTACAATCTGTTCAGCGACCTCATGAACTCCTGAACTTAATAGTCTTATGGTATTTTTCTGGAATTGAAGTAATGTATTACTTTTGTTTTTGTTATTGCTAAGTCAAGTTTGGAGAGTGATAATACTTGTGGTGTGGAAAAATAGTATATGCAATTTATCTTGAGATTAGCATGTTATCCAAAAGAGTTTCTTCTTCTTTATGCTAATCTTTCACCTATAACGTTCTATCAATATTCATGCAGTTATGTTAATTTTTTTTGCTTTTATATGCAGACAAACTTTCGTTTTAAATCACAATTTTGTCTGTAGACAAAAAGATTAAAGGATAGTTACAGAAACTATTGACATGTTGGAAAACGTATTGGTCACTCAAAGGTAAGCTCATCAAATGATACAAGTATATATTCTGCATACCCTTTTCGATTTCAAATAAATGTTATTCCGTCCATAATTTCACTCCTAGAAACCAAGCTTTACATCAAATACTTTTTCAAAAGTAAATATAAGTTCAAATATTATTATAACGCGAATGCCATCGAATGGAGAGTAACAAAACAGATAAGTATTGTTTACTGTGGCAAAAAATACAAAGTCTTGGTATTTTCCTTTCAAGTTTTATATCTGTTGCCAGTAAGTAGCTGGTACCTGACCCTGTCATCGAAAATTTATTTCAAAACTTTTTCGTTTTTGAATCTTGTTGTCGTGACTCCCATCGTGAAAATATTTTCCAATCTCACGTTTCGCGGTATTTTTGTTGCTCTGGATAAATGAAAGGATGTGCTATGTTAAACATCTGTTACCATGAGGCAGATGCGAAGAAATGTCCTGTAGAAAGAATCGTCAGTGCAAATATGAAAGGAAGATCTATGCAACTTGTTGGTGATAAAATTGCCAAGGTGCGGCTCATTTTTAATATTTTCAGCACCCAAGTGAATTTCATAAGATATTTTTCGTCTATAAATTGGCTGGCTGTCTTCTCGTCTAGTAGCATAGTGGTTTTACCAAGAAGCCATCAAGGAGTAATAAATTTCATTGTCTTTTAGTGAAACCAGTCGGCTATTTTAGTATTATAACATTATATTCAGTTAGCAGCAAAATGTCTCAGATAAGATGCTCAGAGAGATACTTATTAACATGAAATCAGTAATTCAAAAGTTTGGTTCGATTTTTCCATCAATCAAGGAGTGTTCCTGGAAAAATAATAAACTCTGAAGTGGATTTAAAAAAATCTTCATTGTATTTTATTGTATTGTTTCAGAAATCATTTTTAAAAAATAATTACTTACATATATTGTCCAAATTTCCTTCTGCATTTAGTAGAGTGCTTTGATTGACCTCTTTGTAGACTTTTTTATACTTTTGTTGAAAGTTGACTGCATTAATCGTGAATTTCATCAGTTGGTGTAAGCCTTTTTATTTCAGTAATTGGAGACAGATGTTTCCTCATTAGGACTCATTTGCTACAAGCTGTATACAATCGACATTTAAAACTGTTTGGGGATACATTGCTACACTATTTTTTAAATGGATGTTTTTTCTTCTTTCGTATTTTATAAATAAAACTTAGAAAAGCATGCAATTTTCTGACAAACTTTTTAACATAAAGAAATTCTTTTTTGATTGCATTAATAATAATTCTCAGCAATGAGTTGTTATAAATTAAATAAGAAATGTTACACAGGGCAAAAAACGCTTTGACTAAATCAAGCCTAATAAAAAATATATATCGACATAGATATTACATGAAATTTTTGAAATCTCAATGCAAAAGGAGCGATTAGCTCATTGAGTTCATATGAAGATTTATTTAATATAATATGAGGTGTACTAAATTTATACACAGAATCACCTCATTAAATTATGCATCAATTTAATTATAAGAACGGCTTATTAATCGCTTCGATTATCTGATCTGTTATTCTCATTTTCATTGTTAATTATTTGACAGAATCTATTTATTGTTTCAAGGAATCGTAGAAACAATGGCGTTTGTTAAACATTAATGGTTTCGAGACACGAAACCAATGTTGTGGTCATAAATCGAAAATTCCTTCCATTTTATGGGAATATATTGAACGAAGGTGGAATGATAGCTTAATAAAATTTACAAACAAAATACTTTGAAATTGCGAAGATTTTGTAATGGTCAGTGATATTCGTCATTATGTTATAAAGATATTAGCTGGTGACTTTCAAGCTAATTTAGTGGGTTTCTAGAATAAAGTTAGTAGTAGTTTTCGTGTATATATTTCATCATGTTGAATGAGTGCTAATCGTCAGTTATTAAAATTAACTTACTAGTCAAAAAGGTTACATGAGCTGTTGGAACTGTAATAGGATTATCAAATTCGAAGAAATTTCCACCAAAATTAGCTTGTCCGAGATATTTTGATATTTCAAGGCTTCATTTTCGGTTTAATGCCGAACGATTGCAGTCTGCTCCAATCAGAATCTCTAAAAAAAGTGCATTTTTATCCAAAATCGAATGGGCTGGGTGATTCTTTGGAAATTTATAAGCAAAAAAATAAGCTTAACTGAATCGCGTCCATTCAGTCTCTTATTATTAAATTAATAACTGAAAGGTACATTTATACATTCAATGGCGTATCTCAATTTATCAACCTTTTCGAGAGACATGTTTAAAGTTTCATTTAGAAAATTAAAATGTAGCTAGTAGGTGGCGTTCAATGTGACTGTGGTTTACTTAAGAGGGAACACCACTGTAGAAATAAAAAAAGTCATTTTTTGGAGATTTTTTTCACTAAAAATCAAACAACATATCGAAATTTGGTAAAAAGATCTATATTGTAAGTATGTGACATCCTCTTTGATTTTTTAAGAACTATAAGAAACAACATGGCGGCTCCCTAGAATTTCTGCAGAAACGCTTTATTTTTTCATGGCTACCGTTTTCTCCTGAAATGTTAGGGCTATGGTTATCAAACAAATAATTGTCAATAAAGCATAATAACTGCTAAGAAAGTACGTGATTTTTGACAAAATGGCGTCATTTTGAAAAAAAAATAACGAAAAAACGCTCGAAAATTGTTAATAAAAATAAAATATGCAGCATTAAAAGAAATCCTACACACTTCCTAGCAGACATTAGTTTTGAACATACTGTAATAACTACATGCCCATCGAATAAAATTGTTTGAGAAAGGAATCCGGCCAGTTTGGAAAACATTGTTCCGAGATAAACGCGTTTAAAAGTTGAGTTATTGAAAAATCATGAATAAATTTCATTAACCTCTAGTCCGCAAACTACGTACTTCGGCGTTCTCTGCTAACTTTCAACTAGCAGAGCACGTGTAAAGTTTTGAAAGATTTATATTTAAAATTATTCTGAATTTAAATACCAACAGCACGCGAGGAAACGCGCGGGGGTACGCGATTGCGCTCCGAAAGAGCAGTGAGAGGCGCCGCGCTAGTTTAAAATTTCGAACACGATTTTTCCACTATATGAAACTTTGCTACATGATTTCTATGATGATAAGTTTGATTTTGATTTTTGAAAATCCTACAGTGGTGTTCCCCTTTAATTAATAAAGTGTAAAAACTGACTTTCATAAGTTTGGAGAAGCATAGCGTCACTAATGAACCTGCAGTCGGCGGTGTTATTCAGTTTTCGACATTTTTGAAATACGCCACTACGTGTTATAGTCCTAGATATATCCCTTATTCGATGCTCCAATTACTGGTATTTATGTTGCCAATATGAGAATGTAACATACAAATGTTAGATGAAGTCATGTTTGGATTTTGTTAAACATACTATGCCTCAATATCAAACTGACGGTTTGTGTTTGTAAACAGCTCCTGTATTTCACTTGAAAATTCTGTCCCAATGTAAAAAAATTAAGCAATTTCTTTTGCATCGATAATTATCTCTTCCGAATTACATACATTTTTTTCAACAATTTAGAAAATTTCGTCAACTATAATCATAAAATAATATTGGTGCATAGTTCCACGGGGTGGCAACTTGACCCTTTAGCCGCCCGCAATTTAATCCACAGAAAGTTGAAATCATGCTAGTGAATGTTTAGCAATGATTTGAGTAAATGTTTTTGAAACTGGATATTTTTGGGCGCATATTTTTGCATCGGGTATTTTTGTCTCGGATATTTAGTCCTAGTACCGTCTCTGGTAGTTGTAAACATAAATTAATTTATATTATATTTCTCATTGTTTCGCTATCTTAAAAAGTAATGAATTTTAAGCTGATAAATTTCGAATGGACCGAAAACAACATAGCCGATTCTTTGGCTTGTAAACAATATCCATGGGAAATTCGAAACGAAACACTAAAAGTCAATTAAACAACGTTAATTACTATCTGCAGTAGAGATAAGATGAACTTTAAATTCAGAATGGAAGTTTCGCGAGCAAAAAAACAATCTACATACTCCATGAAAAGTTTCATTGAGCACTTTTAAAAGCAAGCAAAAACCATTTAATATTTCTACTACAGGGTGGCGCAAAAGTTTCTGACCTTCGACATGAAAAATCAACCCGAATAAATTTATCTTCAAAATTTTTGACACCCACTTCAAATTTCCTACTAGCTACAGAGCGTTAATAATTTTCCATAAAGAGTGAAAATTTAAAAGATAATACGAAAATAATGTTTTTTATTGAAGACAAAAACAGGTACAAAAATTCGAAGAGGATTTGTAGGTAGGCCTAATTATAAGTAAAGTGTAGAGATCCATAAGTAGGTACTTGGAAATTTTTTATGAGTTTTTCCCTCCTGTGCAGGAAAAAGACTTTTGAAAATATAAATTAAAGAAGTGAAAGTATCAAATTTATGGAAAGACCTTTTAATTTTAACGCTCTTTGGTATAAATCCAAAAACTTGCCTTCATCATGATTTATTACAGTGTTTTTCTCAATAAATGGCTAAGCTTTCTAAGGCATCTAGTTCGCGTATATCTCTCGATTCTCTTATTGCTGCTACGTCATCCATAGTTATCTCATGTCCTGTAGCCACGATGTGCTCCGCCACAGCTGATTTGAAACTGTCTGTCATGCCTCTCTTCTTCGCAGCTTTCGCTTCACTTAAGTATTCTTCCAAGAGGTAATCATGATGAAGGCAACGTTAATTAATGGCTCTTTAAATTACCCAGTTCTTCTTAAGAATCCACATTTTCAATAATATTCTCTCAATTATATCCCTTGTAATGTTACAATTTGGAAATATCCTCTTAATCATATCCTTTATTAACTATATGCCTTAGAAAATTAGTATATAAGTATTAGAACAGCACTGTTTCTAATCTTAGCCAAAAATAGTTAAACCTAAAATGGGAGTTAGTCTAAGCACTCAATAGGTAGCAGATAATAAAAGAAAGGCTTTTTTTAAAGCATAATCATCAATAGTTTCCATTAACCCTCACCAAAGTCGAGACTAGAACTTTATTTTGAATATCCTCAATACATATTTTCCAGTCAATTTCATTTACAACTTTCTACATACTACACAACAAAATCCACCAGTTATTCAATTTGTTAAGGCATTATACAATAGAATACGAATCTAGTTGAAATCAATTAGTTCATAATTTGTTTCAAGATTTATGGTGAAACTTTCCTTCTCCTTCAAACCATCGATTACGGAAAGCATAATGCCAACTATTTCAAACAGCAAATTTACTTGCAGTATCGAGATATGATGGAGTTTTACTGAAACTAAGTTACAACGCATCACCTTCAAGTTACCTTATCAATCCGATCTTCCTCGCAACTGTTTTGAGTTTCACATTAACAACTTCCTTGCCGAAACTTATCCAACTCGACTTTTACTTACATATTTATTTAAATATTGTTGGTATGTTTTGATCAGAGAATCCACGAAACTTCTAGCTGAGTTTTGTCAAGTGGATGGTCCTGATGAAGATACTTTCAAAATAATATCTCATTACCGTTCAGGACGATGCAGACGTAGATGTTATCGCAAGTAACCGATTCGTAGTGTACTAAGAGAGTGAATACGCGTGCAAGCCGTAGAATGTCTAAATTTTAGATGTTCTCAATTTCAATGAAAATTCTACGAAACTTCCAGTCACTTTTCAGCAATGTTCTACGTGCCCTCATAAACTGGTGGCTTAAACTTGACTGCTGTCGTCGAATGTTAGAGCTAAAGTTGATAAAGGAGTGATATATCAGTCTCTAAAGTGTGGACATGACTTCACTGAAAATGAGCGTAGTGACGGCTGTTTGCATATATGGAAATCGTTTCAATCAAATCTGCTTATAGACTTCAGCAGAGTTTGCGCCTCTTCTTTGGAACAGAAATCATAACATATCTTTTTAAATTCGCATCAAAGTTTCATTTTATTCTCTAATAAGTTTATTAAGAAAAAGATGATGGCTCTCCATCTAAATATCAGTGACGTGCAGTGGAAATTCCTCATAGTCAAGCAGAACTTTGTCTTCAAGCCCATTTACAATACACGTTAATGGACTAGATAGTAAAGTGATAACAGCCTCCAAGACATTCATTGCAATTGACCTTAAGCCTTATAGAAGAAACCAGTATAATAACTATGTATAATATAGACCGAGAATAAAATACAAATAAACTAGAAACTCAAGCGGACTCTTTGAGAAATGTAAATAAATAAAATCTTTCATTAAATAGATAAATAAATACGTTTATGAAAATAACTTTTTTCGCTTTTTTATTTGTATTCTAAGTCTATGCGCCTCTCTTTGCATAAAATTCTTTTATTAGATTATCAAAAAAATTGTTTTCTTTTCGCATATGTATCAAAAGATCCTTTTCGACTGCAATCAAAGCAAGATCCGAAAGTCGTTCCTGGGACTGGCGATTTCTTAAAAATGTATGAACTCGTTTTAAAGTCGAAAATGACCTTTCTGTAGTTGCTACTGTTACTGGGATTGTTGTTAATAATTTTGCTAGTATGCATATTTGCTTGAAACCGTTTGCGACATAAGGTCGGCTTTGAAAATAATCGATAATTTTACTAGCATTCGCTATTTTGAACTCATCTGACCAATAAATAACTTTAAGCTGGTTTTTCAATTGTATCTTATCAAAAAATTCTCCATGGTATTCTAGGAGTGAATCCAAACGAGTCTCCGGAAAATTTAATTTAAACTTGGGAAAGTAGTTCGGTTCAAGCAATCCCAGAAATAAAAACTGTTTGAATGAATAAAACTTATCACGGATTTGCCCAAGCACAATATCTAAAATTGCACGAAATATTCTTCGTTGATTTTGTAATGGGTCTAAGGTATTTCCACCTTTTTTTTCGTGGTGGCTGATAATCTACTGTAACAGCTGCATAAAAGTGTTCAAATTTAAGAGAAAAGTCATTTTCAAGCCAATTTTAAAATTCTATTATTTTTTGACTAACATAAGATATATTCACTACTTTGCTTTGAATAATATTAAATAAAACGTCTGTTCTTGAAAATATTTCGGAAAAAATTACAGTGGTCTGAGTCGTTTAAAATTGTTTCAAAAACTGTTGGTATTTCATCTTTATATTCATAAATAACGTTAGTTATCCGCGAATGGTAATGCCACCGGGTCTTAGAAACTGAAGGCAAACGGCCTTTGACTATATTTGCAAATAAATTAGATCTTTTTGTAGATGCATTGAAAAATTTAGCGATTTTATTAATATGGACAAAAAATACTTTAATTTCCGGACAAAACAACAACTTCCCGTTAGCCACATATATTTTTCAAAGTAATCTAAATGGAATTTCCGGGTGACGTTTTTCGTTTTCGATTCTAAATTTAAGCTAGGCTTTGGCCTGTCAGATTGAACGATTTCTTGTTTTTTCACGAAAGAAAGAGTCGAAAATCCCGATTTTAATAAAAAATCCGTAGCAATCTTTCGGCATAATGCAAAGAGAAAACTTACCAACGTTTCAAATAAGTATCACGGGTATTAAATGTTCACTAATTTATTTCCTCAAACGTAAAAACTTTTTAGCCTATACTGCTTTCTTCTTGAATTGATAATATCGAAAATGTCATTCAGAACAGAAAAACAACGACAATGTTTCAAATTAACGAAAATTGTGTCGTTCAAAAACAATCATGGACAACTCCACTTTTATTTTTTCATAATATGGTGGGTGTAGCAACAAATTATTTGCGACCAAGCAACAATCAGCAAGCAGCCCAAGCTCTGCTTGACTTGCCCTATACAAATCGCATCTAAAAACAAAAAAAAAACTTTTACGAATGTACGGAGCAATTTCAAGGTATATGTGGAATCCAAATGTTGACGCAACAAAAAATGTATATGCGTATGGATGAATACCGAAAAGCTTGATCGTGCTTTCGTTCAAAAATAAAAGCCCATATTTGATGTACGTGAAATGATAGGATATCAAAGAACTAAACCTACAACTAAATATATGATCGTTTTCTATTCATTGTTTAAAGGAAAATTATACTGTTTTGTGCTTATGTTGCAATTTGGTCAAGTCAAGCAGTTTGGAATTTGTTACTATGAGTGCACGTCATACATGCTACATACTCGAAATTTTCCGATTGTTTTAGAAAGTGCTAAGACTAGTTCATTGAAATGCATGCAAAATATGTCTTAGAAATTGCTTGAGGCTATTCAATAAGATTGTGTACAATATTTTAGAGAACAACTTCGAAGTATTCGAAAACTGTGACCCTTCAGCATACAAGCGAAAATAAGATTCTCCAGTTGAATAACATTTTTTGTAATACTGCCGAACTTATATTATATATTATAAGGGTTACTGATAACCATTATTATCTTTACTTTGATAACGTTTTTTTCGTCGCAGAGTCATATGGAATTTTCATCTTCGTTCTCCCTAATATATGTATGTCTTTGGTAAGCATCAATGTGGACTCATACATTGTGAAATAAAATCCCATTCCGTTCAAATTTGCTGAAGAAGAAAACATGAGTATGAGTTTCATGAAACTAACAGTTTTTAATATACTAAATATAACCCATCGGACATTTAATTGCCGTAAACATATCGTAATCCAAACAACAGTTCTAAAATTCGTTTATTCTGATCAAGCAACGTTTTTTTAACAACTTTCTACTTCTAAGATATAATTTCTGATAGCTTACGAAATTATTTCCATTATTTTTGGCTATATTACTTTCAAAACTCTACGAACAACTTTGCTGGAAATTTGTTTTCTAATATTTGAGCATGTTCAAAGATGTGGTAAATGAAGGCTCATTACGTTCAACCACTGCCTTAGCTGTTGGTGAAGGCGGTGGATAAAAGCTAACAAGAGTGCTATTTAAACAAAACAGTTAATATACGCGTACTTTAATCTCTTTGTCTTTATTTTATCAAAACGGCTAAGACACCAACTGCTACTTGTGCAATTCCTTTAGGAAATCAGGATGAAGGTAGAAATTCTAGAAAATTTCAAATAATATGTGCTGTAAGTGGACGTGGGGTGTAATATGATCGCCTCCTCGCGGTGCACCCTGGGTAACGCCAAATGATCCAACCGGATGAAGGAGTCAAACAGTAGAGTAATACTTTTGCTGACCGACTTAAGGGGGGATGGTCACCCTCACGGACTTCAGACCATATTACGCATGGATTTGTTTGAAACAGTAAGTTTATCTTAGCTGACCAACATCAATGGGAGTTTGTCGCCCCCACGTAACCATGGACAAAAACCGGATGGAGGAGTCAACACAGTAGAGTAACACTTTTGCTGACCGACTTAAGAGGGGACAGTCACCCTCACGGACTTCAGACTAAAAGGACTCATGGTGTGTCAAAACAGTAGGTTGTAAAATGCTTTGCTGACTGGCATCAAGGGGAAGTGGTTGACCTCTAGTAACCCATTGGACCAAAAACCGGATGGAAGAGTCAAAACAGTAGAGCTTGCTACTTTTGCTGATTGACTTACGGGGCATTTGTCATCCTCACAGAACTTCAAGACTACCTAGACTCATGGTGTGTCAAAACAGTAGGTTTAATACTTTGCTGACCGACATAAAGAGGAAGTGGTTGACCCCTAGTAACCCATGGACCAAACGGCGATCAATCCGGAGCAACTGGGGGCTCAATTGAAGAGGTTGTGTTGAGCTTCCTCGAAACCTTATCAGGGGTATACTGGTACTAAGGGATCCGGGGCCCCAGGGACTTAGTCCCTGCCGGTGTCGGTGAGGAGCCCGTGGAGGCTGAAACTTAGGGGTTGTGGTTGTACACCCATTAGCGGGTACTTTCATTATAATACAGTTTGGATCTTAACACATTGGTATAGGATCCTTCTGTATGTAGTGCATTGGCGTGCTGTTGCGTTTACGACAGGGGTGCCGTTGCCCAAAAAGCGGCAAGGATGATTGATAGGTCCGAATCCAAACCAAGGGTTGCGCAGAAGACTCAGTAACTTCGAATCTAAATCTGGTACCTGTATTCCGAAAAGCAGTACCCATACTTGATATGGACTATTGACTAGTACGTTTATGGGGGCGTTGGTGCTTGTTGCAATTAGTTACCCAGACGTAAAGACGTCAGTGTCTTAAGAGTTAATTCTAGGGAAGACACTTAAATTTTGACTACATCTGTAAGTGGACGTAAAGTCTTAAATAGGATAAAATATCCGGATTGGAACGGATCGTAACAAATAAAAATCTGTGAAAACTCTTTTCAATTGATACATGCACTTAGACTGATCGCAATTAAATTGAAAAGAAATTTTTTGTAGTGGATTTTTTTTTGTAGAAATGCAGTAAACCGTCATACTTTTACAAGGAGTGGTTTCAAAAACTCTCTTGTTTTTCCGATTTCGTAAAAGCTGCTCGTCGTGCTTGCAGTCATTCTAAATTTTACTAATTCAAAAGTACATAAAAATTGCTGCGAAAAAGCGTTGGTATCGCTTATCCTTTCTAAAATAAGTGAAGCAGTACAATATTTTGCCGATTGCAACAAACCGCATATATGTTTAAATATTGTATTGTAATCTGTATAAAACTGCCCCAAAAAAGTATCGGCAAAAAAAAAAAAAAAATTTTTGTTTTTAATAATCTCAACTATTTACCAACTATTTATGAAGTGCACACCACGTTCGTATGTATGGGGGTAAACATGTGACAACTATGGCCAATTTTAGGAAGAGATCGATAGTATAATTTGCAGCATCAAAGCAATAATGTTTTTGTCGTATTACTAGTAATTTAATGTTTAGTACTGCTTCTTGATAGTAAAGTATATGCCGAATTTGTATTTTGGAATAATCATTTTAAACGAGGTTGAGCATAGATTAATATAGTAGAAATACTCGTGCCAATTCAAACGTGCCTTCTTTTGTTTTGTAGATTCCATAATTGTCCAGCTTCGATTTCCAGTTATGATTTTTCGTTAAGTGTTGTTGTAAACGCACTTTCATTTGGGTGAATGAAACTTTTGTTATACATTTATTGAATTTAAAATTTGAAGGTTTTCTATATTTTCATCCCCAGTTCGTGTAAAATACGATACTGAATTTAGTCAAACACTCTATTGTGCGCGTATCAAAGGACTTAATTTTACAGAAGAATGTATAAAAAAAATCGTACCACCAGATAATGTTCTTACGCTATCTGTTCTTTAGATTTGTTATGGTAATACTGTATAGCCGTTTTTTCAAAGAGTGTAATTTTTTCAACAAAAATATTTATCACAATAGCAACATTTTGAAAATTACCAACAAAGTCTAAAAATAGTGGAAGTTTATTTCAGAAATTGTCATTCTATGCGCCAAATTTATAGAGCAATTCGTCTCATTCATGGTGCTCTATAGCCATAAAATGAAAAGATTTATATCCACGTATATTTTTGTTAACAATGTTCATCCAACAGTAGCTCGTACAGTGCGTACTGAGGCAGCTAGTGCTGCTGTAGAGAAAAATGTGACTGAGGATCCATATTTATCGATTCGACACCATTCTCAACAACTGGGCCTCTGTCCGTCCACCATATGGAAAATTTTGAGAATTTTGAATTTGGACTGATTCCTTATAAGATTCAACTAGCGCAGCAATTGAAATCATTCTACCATCGTTTGCGTCGTACGTTCGATGAATGTGGTGAGAAAGGAATAAAAGTTGAACCGCATTTTTATCTTCAAATCATTTTCGATGAAGAAGCTAATTTCTGGCTAATGATTTCTTAAATAAGCAAAACTGGCATTTTTTGTGTAAGGATGATTCCTTAGAGACTTCGTAAGCTCAATAACGTTCCGGAAAAGTCACAGCAAGGTGCGGTTTGCATGCCGGAGGAATGATTTTTCCTTTTTGTCAAATCTGAAGACGGAACAAACGTTACAGTTAATGGCGATCGCTAACGAGAACCAATTTACAACACTTTGACTACCAACATCATTTCCAACTATCTGAGGCACAAATAGTTCCAACAGGATGGTGTAATATGCCATAAATAGGATAAAACCATCACTTCATTGGGCCGAACCTTTGGAAAACGAATCATCCCATGAAATGCAGCAGGAACTCACTGCCGAGATCATGTGATTAGTCTTCAATGGACTACTTTTTATGGAAGTACGTTAAATCACTTGTCTATGCTAATTAAGCAGCAACTATTGATGATTTGGATGCTAACATACGACTCGTTACTGGCAAAATGAGGACGGCTTTGCTAGTGGTTTGGAGTTGGACTGACAGGCTGGCCTTCTAAAGACGCAGCTGTGGTGACTTTATGTCAAAAATGATTTTTAAAACTAAATTTTATAAAAATTGCAAGCTTATAAAGTCAAAAATTGGCCATTTTATTTTTGTTAAAGGTTCTATGCCTTTAAAAAACATGTTTTACTGAATATCCTCGAGTCACCGTTTTTGACGATGTATATGAGATGTTTAATCAATAAAGCCTCAAATCATTTAAACCAATATAATAGTGAAAACCCAGCCTCATGCTAAACTATATCGTTAATTCGATATTTTACGTCTAAACGCTCGCAATTTTCCAATTAATTAAGCAAAAACCGATTTGTTTTCCTATCACGTTTTGCAGAAATTCTCATCCATTGCATCCAATCTGGCAGAATTTAAGCATCAATGAAATCCTACTCAATCGCCTGCATGATACAATAAGCATGTCGAAGCATTTCATGAAGCGCTTTCACACTTGCAGAATGAACGTACCGTCCTGGTCGATGCAGAGTGTCGTTACCTTCTACTTATTGTATCATGAATCGTCTGGGCTCTAATATACTATTGCAGGATTTTTTTCCCAAAGCAGCTAGAAAGTGTGCTTGATTTGGACCATGAAACTCATTTCTCCATTATTTTATGGGAGACGCTTCTAACCACTTTCTGGCAGAAAAAGAAATAAGTTCGTATAAGAAGAAGGCACACCACTATGTGATAAGCTGGCATGATTTTTTTCCAATACGACAATACAGAACCAGCTATGCTTGCGTCCTTCGGTTCCTATTTCCAAACAATTTATACATTTGAACGAACATTTGCAGTACATGTTACTTCATTGTGGTTTTCGCTGAGCTTTCACATTGACCCACATTTGTCGTTTTCCTAGTCCACGGATCTGTACGTGAGGAAATGATTATGGCTGACATGTTCAAAAGTCCTTTCAATCTCGCCAAGTAGATGGAGAGGATGTAATCCAAACCAAAATATTTTCATTTGATATTTTGTAACGAAACGGGAGAAAACATACCATTGAGTGAAATTGCTAGGGCACAGATGTTGCGACGAAATTTTGAGAAGAAGCAGTAGCAATATTGAGGAAAGTTGGATAGGATGCTGGACTGGGATCTATGAAATCTATTTGATGTTGATTTGCACGAGTGCCAGAGCTGAAGAAATGTAGGCTAGTAACAGCATTGAAGTGAAATGATTACCTTTTTTTACATGAATTCAGCATACACTATAAGAAAACTATCGGAAAAACAACAGATTCTCACAAGAGGATACATTAAATTTAACAATCTATACGAACAAGTTAGTTCTTTTAATACTTTAAATTATTATACTAAAAACCAGCGAATCAACTAGTTTTTGTTCCAAAAAATTGGTCGTGACTTACAACATGCTACCATTTAATAAAGATTCCAACTGTAAAAGCATTCAAACACAATCTAAGCTCCGCTGATAGTCTTTTAAACCCAGAATGATTCAGTATTTGGTATCCAGCTATCCAAAAAGGGTCAACCATCTTTCCGGTTTACAATTTAGGTACGTAGATTGTATCTGCCCCAAAATCAAATCAAAGCTCAAATAATTGTGATGGTTTTCGTTTTATCTTTCCTTCTGATGATGATGATGATGAAGTTTACGTAGTCAGAAATGCTTTGGTAGTTCCAGATAGAATATCAAAGATTTTAAAGGAATGTAACGTGTGTTTAAAGACACCGTACCTATTTATTCAAGGGTTGAATGTACTTGCAGCCCTGATGAAAATGTTTTTCCATTTAGAAGCTCATCTAAACTTGACGGGCTACATTATTATTTCAACTTCAAAAAAATGGCCTCTAAGTTAACTTATGTATTTCACCTGAAAATCAAGGCCCAATCAGTGTATATGTTTAGTTGAGAATCATCAAGAAAAGTTCCAATTTGCTTCATTTCTATTTTAGATTCCAAGCGTAACAAAAATTCTAGTAATTGGTTCAAAAATTCAAACTGAAATTTTCATCGTTCCATTCCATTATAATGTCGATGGAGTAATTTCATAGTATTTTTGGAAAGAAGCCTGAATTTGTGTGTTTGTGTCTATACATACGAGAGTTTGTAGTTAGTGTTTTTTATCATGATATTCCGCGTAAAAAAATCATTTCAACTTCATTGAGGTGCCAGCAGAGACGTATGAGCAGTGATATGAGCTGATTGGATTTTGGTATGGTTCGGAACGTTAATTGTTAATTTAGTCAAGCGCAATATCTTGCGAATGAAAAGTTTAATGGTCTTCATTCAGATTTACCAAAAACCGTTTTTGAATTTTATAAATAAAAATGTAAGCATTAGGGAAGTGGGGAAGTGTGGTTTCGGGGTGACGGACGGCATCCTCTTCAGGTGCTGTCATTTACTATCCGCCACCAGACAGCACGACAACGATTAGGCTTATTGATGGATTAAGCTCATCATACTTCAACTAATTTTTATAATTATTTGTATCCGCGAAGTATAATGAATGTCAATTTTTAGTTCGTGTGTGCCTACGTCGCTATTCTATACATTAGTAAAGATTTGAACCTCCTAGTCTAGCCGACTACTTTCGCTTCAGAGAGTGCCTTAATTTGGGATATGCAAATTCAGTGGTGCAACTGAAACAAATTGCCTCTAAGATAAAAAAAAAATCACACTACAGACCTCGTTGCATTTTTATCATAGGCAAAAGAAAAGCGAGTAGCTGCGTGTACAGTGATAAAAAGACACCTAGAAGTTGGACTTAGAACCAGAAAATTTGTTTGCTGTGAGCTGACCAATATAGAAACTGGATTGTGGAATGATGGTCTAATATATTGTGATCCAACGAGCCCAACTTTGATGTTTGTTTATTTCATTCCAGTATGATATAATGTTACTACAAAAACTCTTTAATAATATTTACTGAAGGAATAAACACTTGATGAAAAATTGCTCATTTGTTTCTTGTAGAGGTAGTTGGTATGGTGTGGCATATGTGAGGCAAAACCGGGTGAAAAATACAACCCGATGTGTGCCGTACCGGCGGTAAAGCATGGCGGAAGGAGTATTATGGTATGGCATGGCTGCTATTCGGACCAGAAAAATGATCCTCTGTGAAGCGCACAGAGTAGCACGAAAAACATTTAAGTCTTCCGAGTTTTTGGCGATACAAATTCGAAAGATGTGGAATTTTAGCAAGATAATGCTACGTGCTACAAATCGGCACTCATAATGACTTGGATGGCTGAAAATAGACTCGAGCAGTCGCTTCATTCCAGTAGGAATGGCATTACAATCATCGGACCTAAATCCGATTGAACATTTGTGGTTCATTTTAAAGAAAACTATACGGTGGCACAAACATTCTCTTCTCAAAGTTTTACTAGAAGAATGAAACCAACCTGACAGCAAGAGTGTTCCAGCCTGATGGCTTCGATGCTTCAAAGGATTGCTGCCGTCATTAGATTTAAAGGTGGAATTGACAAATATTGATAACACATTAAATTAAGCGTTTTAAATCGAAAAAAAATAGGTCATGAAATAGTAACGAAATTACCGCTGATACGAACACCATCGTCCCGAAACACATTCCCAACCTCTTCTTTACATTTAAGAAAAGCCAATAAAAAAGAAATAATCGAAATTATTGATTCTCTAAGAAATCATACAGCACCAGGTCCTGATGGTATCTCCGTTGATAACCTCAAATTAGTCAAGGAAGATATTGCTGATACTCTCGTGAAATTAATAAATAAATGCATTAAGCAGGGAAAATTCCCGGGATACTTAAAAATCCCTTCTGTTATACCGATTTTAAAGGAGGTGACGAAACTGATCCAAACAATTATAGACCAATCTCACTCTTGAATTCCTTAAGTAAAATCCTTGAAAAAATTGTAGATTCCCGAATCAAAGAATTCTTGTTGCAAAACGAAATCTTGGATAGAAACCAGTACGGATTTCAGGCGGGCAAAGGCACAATAGATGCCATTACTGATGTGATTAGATTTGTGAATGAGTATTTGGATAAGGGCCACTACGTTGCAGCAGTTTGGACCTAAAGAAAGCCTTCGACACAGTGACACATGAAACATTAATGACCAGGCTCGATGAATATGGAATTGTTGGAAAAACAAATGAATTAATACGCAGTTACTTGAAGGATAGATCTCAAAACACACTAATAGGTGGTGTCAAAAGCAAAACTGCTGAAATAAGCATAGGTGTTCCGCAGGGCTCGATCCTAGGACCAGCGTTATTTTTACTTTATATCAATTCCATAAAAAAAGCAGTCTTTGCTGCGAAAGTCGTTATGTACGCAGATGACACTGTGCTCGTCTACTCAGGTACAACTAATTTCGAAATTGAGCAAAAAGTAAACACCGACCTGGACAAGTATTGCCATTGGCTTCTGCAAAATAGATTGGCATTGAACGCGGGGAAAACAAAATATATGATTTTCAAACAGAAGAACAAAACTGACATACAACCACACGTAAAAATCAACGACACGACCCTCCAGAGAGCGGAACAAATGAAATATTTAGGACTCCTAATAGACGAGAAACTAACATGGACTCCACACATAAATGATCTAAGGAAAAACTGGCTCTTTTCATTGGTCTTCTACGTCGCTTCTACTTTTTATCAAAAAAATAGAAATCCAAATCATATATGCGCATCTCCTTTCCAAAATTTCTTACGGCATCTTAAATTGGAGCCAAACTTCTAAAGGTAACCTCATGATCATCTCCAGACTAGTAACCAAAGCGTGTAAGACCATTTACGACCATTTCAACTCCAACGAGCGAAGTTTTTAAAACAGCCCAAGAATTGAATTTGCAAGGCATGATCTTCATGGAAAGAGCTAAATTCATACATAAGAATTTACACCGTAATGAATACACCACCGTGAAATTAGGTAAAATTGAGGCAAAAAACGGCTAAAAGAAGATCCCTTGAACAAGGCAGCTAATTTCTACAATACACTACCGGACAAAATTAAAAACATAGCGAACCCAACTTCCTTTAAAACGACACTAAAAAAATACCTCCTTCAGGAACAACATACGAAGTAAATTACAAATACAATCAGCTCCACTAAAGTCAAAGCCAAACATGTAGTCAACATGAAATAATTAATGAACATATAGTCTGAACGATTAATTTAACTAAAAGGATACAATTTTGGTACTATCCTTTATACCGATTTTTTATCGTCTGGGAAGTGCTATGTACTGAAAATTAAATACGGATAATTACTAAATTTTGATGGAGAGACAGATTGAAGGAAACGGAGGTGGTTTTAGTCGATAGAAATCCGGCATGCCGAGAAGCAGGAGCTGATCGGTATCTTTGGAAGATTGCAACCTTCCAACGTTGAAAAAAAAATTGTAGATTGGTTTTCTTATTCCCACCTCCCAGAAACCCGCAATCTCATTAATTACATAATGCTTATACTTACGCACGTCGAGTAGATGTCAATTATATATACTGGATACAATCAAAAAGTATAGAAAGTATGTAAAATACGGTAAAATATGTGAAATATGCATAAATAGTATAAAATGTAAAATTAAAATATGTTAAATTTGAAATATGTTTAAAATGTATAAAATGTAAACATTTATGACGTGTCAAAAGTGTACAAAGGGATAAGCAGAAAAAAATGGTTAAAATTGAATATACCAGAAATGTTGCTGTAATAGATAGCGATACAATAGGTTTTACTGACACTGCAACATTAATATCTACACCACGTGCTGCATATCTTTCACGGTGGAATAATACGTATGATGTCATTCCACATCTTCTTGACCTGTTATCATTGTCACAAACAAATGCTAGAAGCTGCTTGCATCCATTTACTACCAGCAATCTTATAATCATTACAGCTCATAACTCTAAGCTCATTAAATTTTGCATTAATCATAGTAAATTTAATCGACCATTAAAACCCAAAAGAAAGTTTTCCTTTGCAGCAACGATTCCCGAAACGTCAATATGCGTCCTCGTTGTAAATACCATAAACTAAATTTCATACAAATAGCATTGAAACATTCATAAAAACAATGTTGACTCATTGAATACGCATTACCGAACCTTAAGATGTCCTGAATTCAAAATACAGATTGCACACATAACAAATTAATTGATCGTACGACACAAATATCTGTTCATCGTTGATAAAAGATACCTAGTGATTATAAAAGGTGAAACATAAAACAACATGCCGAATGGTGCGGGCTTTGAGTTCTACAAGTCAAATTCCTAGTATTATGTAGATAAATATTTAAAAATATTAAAAATAACAACAATAATGCAAAAGATAGTACTCGAAATAATAATAGTATTGAGAATGAATTCCAGTTAAAAGAATGAGTAAATATTTCTCTTTTCATCTTGGTGAGTGATTACGTAAGGCTTTTGATAGGGTGGGAGGTGGACGAATCTTCACATGGAGAAAGCATCCCCGGTTACAAACTTTTTTCACGTAATTGTCTATTTTCATATTGACTTTTGAAGAGTGTAAGCGTAAATTTTTTATCTGAAGTCTTCCAAGGCAATTCAAATTGCAAAAAGTTACTGAAAGACTATTTAATGACATGCAATGTTGCATCTACAAAACTTTTTTTAGAAGCATACAATGGCAGACAAGTAAGCATGACCTAGTTTTTTTTACTAAGCTGCATCACGAAAGATAGTAGTTTGAAATTTTATGATAAGACTGTTTACTTTCCTGTTGATTTTTATCATCATTTAAAAGCAGATTGCCAAACACTTCCTCGGATATGTAGAGAACTTTGTCTCCATGACTTACATAAAACCATTCAATATTCAAATCATTTAGAGAAAGATTTCGCATTCCGGAAAATTTTTGAGTGGTGATAATCAGAATGCAATATATTCTCTAGGCTGCAACGATTGACTTTATTATTTGACGGACAAATTATCTGATTGTTTGATGCAATTCGTTAAGAATTTTGTGTGTTATGCCAATTTAGCCTGTACGTACATAATTTAGCAAAGTCAGAAGCATTTTAAGGCAATTTTCTAACCTGATATATTTCCGATTTCGAGACGCATTTTACTTGTAGTTCATATGAAATTGTTTGAAAATATTTACATATGATATAATGTAGCTATAATTAGTAAGTAAGAACTTTAGATTTTTTCCACATGCAGATGCTGTGTACTTTCAATGTCGCAAATATATCCAACTCTAAAAACCTCAAAACGTAAACAAATATTGAAAATTTCAATTTCGATTTTCGAGATGATTAGAAGAAATTCCAATATACTGGGAGTTAATAATAATTACCACACTCGCAAAGTTTTGGACAATAATATTCATATTGAAAAAAGCCGTGTTATCCAAAATTGACAAATTTTTGTAGGAATTAAAAATAATTGCGAATAATTTAAAATATTTAAAATTTATAAAAAAAAAACTAAAATAGTTTCAAAAGCATGTACTTTGAAGTAGTTATGAATACATTTTCATTGAAATTTAATCATATTTACAAAAGATATAATTAAATGAATTCTGAAATATATAAGTAAAATTAAGCATTTGAAAACAAAAATTTCAACAAGATATTGTGCTTCTCCCATAATATTCATCAAATTTTTTTGTAACAATAATGTCTCATGAACCAAAAAAATATTAAATCCAAAATAAATTTTCGCTGCAATAACTATTAAATAAATATTAATCAAAATAGTTTATTGGGTGTTTTGAGATTTTTGATTTCATAAATAAATAGATTTTACAGCTAGATAACTTATTTTCACAAACTTTAAAAATACTCATTCGAAAGTTGAGTTCTTTTCCTAAATTTTTGGCTCCAAATTATTAATTCTTCAATCCAGCTATAAAAAATTCGATAAATTCATCAGTTACTAATTTTGAGCACAGTTATTTTTGTGTATTTTCATAATTTAAACAATTATGGTAAAGAAACTAAATTTTTCACTATTCACTCTGTTGATTAATCTCATTAAAAAATGTATTTTCCGAAGTGCCTACATTAAAAAGGGCCTTCTGTCATTTTGTCAACTCGAAATCCAATTTCATCCCAAAATAAATACATGGTTGCTACGTTCACAGTTCCACTCCCATATTCAGAATAAATGTCTTGCAAAAACTTCACGGCAATCTATCTTCCTTCGACAAAGGATTTGTAACAGAATCAGTTTTAGGAGCCTTTCAAGAATACTTTTGGAAAGTTCCTATCGGAAATTCATGTATATCAATTCATTCCGAGCAACACCATAACGATGGCACTACATCCTGCAGTGGATGACAAATTTCTATCAGAGAAAGTCACAATTTCTTTGACCTAAGTCACTTCGTGACTTTGTCTCCAGCGAAATTTTATGTATTTTATGGGAAAGGTGTTATTTAACGAACACTCATATTTGAAATTTAACGAATAGATAAAGTTTTGGAATCTCTATGCGACTGTTTTCAATGGCGTTATCCATTCGAAAGTTATCGCAAAATGTAATATTTCCGAAATGCATGAACTACCACCATGATTTAAAGTTTTACTTCTCAGTAATAAAGGCAAGTTTCTGTAGGAAATTACCCTAAACGTAAAACTTTATGCAATTAAAGCAAAAGTATTTAATGATGACACGAAATTAGTTTCGGATGGTCCAAGAAAGATGGAAAACATTAATTGTGGTTACTTTCAACCCTATAGATTAGTGTCGATTAAAATGGATAATGGTGAGTGAAAATTTATTTTGCATAGAGGAATTCACTATAGCAGAATTATAAGTATTCTAAAGAATGTTGTAGTTGAAAATGAAATATTTTATTTGAATATGGTAAAATTTTTGTCAGCTTATGGTAAGTTAGACAATGAAAATCCTGAAAATTATTGGTTTCGTTAAATTAGGCGGTGTTCTATTTGAATAAACTTGCGTTATTCCGGAATAAGTTCATAACTCGCCCTGGACTATTCATAGTAATAATGAATTTTATGACCACATCCATCTTTTAAGTAGCAGAAGTGCATGACTAGTACGTTCTATCCTTTGTATTTCACTTTGCATTCGTAGAAGAAGTGCAATACTGAAAAGCCCCAGCTAGGACGACACTTTCGTAGCTACCAGGATCTCATTTTTCGAAGTGTGGCATCAGTTTGAAGCAACTTGTAGCGTCTCAAGGCGTAAATTACAAAAAATCGGTTTTATTTTTATTGGCTTAAAAATCCTTTGAACCCTCTAGAATAAGAGACAATCGGTTTGATATCTACCAGAAATCGTTTTCATTGAAATTTCGAACTCTTTCTCGACCCTTCCTGACCACTCCGAAACGACAATCTGCGGTAAATTCGACACCTGCTCGTCGGGTGCAGCATTATGTCTTTCCATTTGATTTCTAACTTCCCTAAACACTAATAGATGTTCTTAGAAACATTTTCAAGGATGTTAAGCACAAAAGTACACAGCGTCCTTTGATATTGCAAGAAGACGTGTAAAGTAAAGTCAAAACTTTAAATGCATTTTTCTCGAACAACGTTTTTTCAAATCGGCACGCAGCATAGCTCAAACAATTTTCTATTTTTTCACTCCAAATTGATATCACATCTTTAAAACAACATTGTGCAAAGAACTATACAGCCGATTTCCGATAAGTTAATATTTAAATTTTTTAGGTGCAAATAAGTGCTCGTTCTTTGGTTGTAAAATAACCTTTTTTTTCAAATGGTCGGCAATTTAACAAAAATGAATATTTAAAATCCCCTGCGTATTTCTTTAGCTATAATGATGTAGTTGAAGAAGAAAAAAATTATTTTGTTCCAGATTAATTTTTGGTGCACTTCTATTGCGTCCCGTGGAACCCCTCCAGGAGCCATTTTGTAATATTTTTAATAAACATTTTTTTAAAAAAACTTCAGCACATGATTAGTAACATCCTCAGAAAGAGTTACCCTTTTACTTTTCCTTCCGCTTAAAAAATATCGCAAAAAACCTTAAATTTTCGCTTTCTACTTTGGTTTAACCCCTTAATGAAAATTTCAATACGTGCTCAGAAACATAAGTTTGCTTTGATGATTTCAACGGATTTCCATGGCATGGCCATGACTGGTTTTCCCTATCCTCTTTACAATCTTTTCAGGACTCATGGTGTTTTTGTGGGGAAAAGATATTTGCATCTTAAAGAGACATTATGCTGGGCTTTGCTTAAGTGATGGATGTATTTGTCCGTTAAAATCATTATAAAATTTACAACAGAATCGGAAAAGCATCTGAAAAGATGACTGCGATTATGTACAAATATTTTCTTCGTGAAGCGGTTTTAAAAGACTACTGGTAAATTCATTTGGTGATAGCACACGGATGAAATATTTTGATTTGAATTAATTGGACTCAAATAGCGATCAACAGCCGGCACCTCTTTATTGACCACATTTACACTAATTTTGAAGTTTTTTGAATGCCGCTTTGTTTGAAATAAAATTCGAGTAGTAACTGTCAGACTGCAATCTACAATTAAATGGAGAAATGGTAACTTGGCAAAACCCAGTGAAAGTTTCAAAAGGTTCATTTAACGATGAACAAAATCTATCATTTAAAAGGTTGAAATAATATTAAAAATTCTGGAGAGACTCGTAACAATATAAACCCCACAAATAAATTTTAAGTAGCAAATGAAGATATGAATATACAGCCAGATAAAGATAATGTGCTTAAGGGGTTATACCTATGTGAAGGCTAAAAAAACAAGCCATTTTTCAAGATTTTTTTTCAAGGATTTTGAAAAAAAGCTTTTATAAATAATATATCAATATAAAGGGCAACTTTTCGGGAGTGCAAAAAATTTTTTAATTTTAAATTCAATACAAAATGGCGGCTGTAGTGCACGTCAAAGTCACTAGTATTTACAAAAGGCGTTCCGCGGCCGGACAAGTTTCTCAGCCCCATCTGCATCTGGAACAATAAATTTTTTTTTTCATAAACTCCATGAGTTTTGCTAGTGAAGTACACACGATAATAGTTTAATATCGATTTTTCGCAAAATGGCGACCATTTAACAAAAAAATGGCATTTTCGACCCAAAAAAATGACTTCAATTGTTTATTACTTTTTTTAAACAAAACCAATCGTTAAAATCGTGTGTACTTCACTAGATAATCATATCAAGAAGCTACAGTTATAACGGCAAGTCATTCGGATGAAAACTAAAAGAGTTTCGATTCCGGCAAATTTCAAAAATACACTTTCGAGATAAACGCGTTTGAAGTTTCAAAACCTTATAAAGTTGTGAATTTTCAAAATTTTACTATATACAATTTTTTTAACCTTTACTCTGCTATCCCAGCACCATACAGTTGGCCTTCCAAGACCGTCAATTTCTCCTCATCGTCCTTTCTTGATGCTAAAAGGCCGCGTCTCGCCTCTTTTACAACGTCGGAAATTGAGCGCTCAGCAGCCTTTATTCGCTCGGCGTCTGTTTCTAAGCAGAAATTGTAAAAATTAGGTCCTGCAATCAATCCTAATAAGTCTCAAACGAATGGCGATTAGGCGGACGCCTGTTGCTGATCTTGCTGCGCTTCTGCAATGAACTACTTGCTTTACTGCCTTCACGGCCACTGTACAGTTTACTACTCATTTCTAACACTTTTTTGTACAAAACAACAGTAAAAATATCAATCAAAACATAGTACTTTAACCTCAAATGCAGCGTGTAGTTGATCGAGTAAACAGAAGGCTCCTAGCGTCGTTTACGAAGGAACGTGCCCTATACAGTGTATATTAATTACTAAATAGTATAAAGCGAGCAAATTTTACGTGTTTCGAGCATTGGAGTTGCTTCAGAAAATTGATTCTCAAAAATTTTCTGAAGTATATTAGTATTCGGACCTTCTTGATTTCAATTCTAGGGATGTGTTAGCATAGTTTTAGCCAATAAAAAAAATTGGAAAAAAAAATTAAGTCACATAGGTATAACCCCTTAAGCGTAGGTGGTACGAATTTTTTGTTTGAAAAGAAGACAATAAATAAATTAGAACTTTTACGACTTGAGATTATTTTTGATGATTATATATCCCAAAAGTAGTTCTTCAAAACAAAGGTTCTATTAAAAAAATTTCAATAATCAAATCCTGAGAATTCTAGCGAATGCAATTCAAAGTGTTTAGTGGATTAAAACATGTCTATTTAAGGCAGACTACATAATTTGTTTTCAAGTTTTACCAAACAATTACATTTATCCATTCTAGATTTCAACAAGGCTCTCTTATTCAATGAGAATTTACATTTTATCTTTGACGACATCTTTCACACTTCTTCTTATATTTCCTAAAGCACTTTGAATGCAAGATGAAAAGTGAGAAATCAATCTTTTATTGACATATTTTAAGGAATCCAGATTTTATTGACTTGTTTTTGAATAGTCGTTCTGAAGTTTAGCGTTATTTTATTTGAGTCTCTCAACAATGTGAACCTTCGCATAATAGCTTTGTGGATTAATGCCTCCTTTACGAGCTGCCGAAAAGATGAGGGTGAATATCTTAAGATCGTTGTGACCAAATGGATCATCATTTTGCCCTACTACACGTGGCATGTAATGATTGTAGACGATTTGGAGAAGTTAACGTGCCATTCCGGAAGTAATAAAGAATGACGAAACGACACCCAAAACCAATTCAGGTGACATTACAAATACTTCAGATTGCTCCCTTGTATTGACGAATGGGTGAACCGTTAGTGCTTGGATGTTGATTTTGCATTTTGATGGCAGTTGTGATTCGATCCAGGTTACAACGTCATGATAAAAGCTAATGGTAGGTTGGCTTTGCATCCAGCTATTTGACACCATTAAATTATTTTCTTTTCCATCTTTTCTTCCCTAAGATACATATACTTCCAAACTTTAACATATTCTTCAAACTTTATTGTGGAGTCAAGAAGAAATCTTAAAGATGACTGAAGAGTTGGCATACATTCGTGTAACTGGTACTCAAATAGGAGTAAAATACTGAAGTAATTCTTTCTACCACGATGAACAAAAAGAATAGATTGAACAATAATTTGTTTGTTTTTTGCCAGCAGCTTGCACGATAAACATAGATGAGGTATCAAATGTTAAAACGAACCTCTTCTTAACGAACGGCACCATTATCAATTGCTACAGCATTCATAAGTAAAAATAACTCATATCCATCTCTCGAGACGCCTGCTTTATTTACTTCGTCAAGCATAGCAACAGTCTTCTGAAAGAAATATAAATATCAAGTGTGATGTTTATGCCAAATTATTCTGTTTCTCATGGTAAAATTGAAAATTAAGCCATGTTTTGCAAGCAATATCTGCACGAGCGAGACATTTTCCCTCATTGAATCCCACGCATAGCAAAAAAAATATTTTTGCGTTTGCTTTATTGCATGTAAATTGAACAGCCAGAAATGGATAAAAAAATCAATTCAGCTCCTGAAATTTTTTTTTAAATAAAGTCTCGTATATTACATTTGACGGAACGATTTATTTAGTATGAACTTGAAAACCAGACAGTCTTCATATTGAACAGGTACCACTTTTATTAGTTATTTTATGAGCAATGTGTGTTAATGGTGTTAATGCTTTAAATAGGTAAAGTAATAGCACTCAAACACTCTGAAAAGAGATCACATTTCATTGAATTCGACATTTATTGTTCATTAAAAAATATTGGGTGACAGGAAAATATATCCTGTTGATATACAAAGAGGTAAATTGCACACGCTCTATAGAAGCTGAACTTTTCACATTGTGTGGAAGTAGATAGCGAATTTCGTTTCACCATGCGAAAAAAAACAAAGGTAAAATAAATAAAACGCATAAATTAAGGCATAAATATATGGTTTTCAGTTTTGTAATCGCAAAAATTCGTTTTCCAAGAGTAGAACCCACTTCAATTGCATGAAGGCCAAATTTGCTTTCTGGACTAGATTTTGTCACATGTTGACCAGTTGTGGTAGTTGCATCCGAAATTTCCAAAAGTGCTGCATAGACATTGCGTTTGTTATATATCACCATTTTAGCTTATATATATTTTTTATTTTGAATTTGATCATAAAGCAACAATTGATTTGTAGTAAAAATTCAATATCTGGTTATATGTAAGACATATAAAATCTTTTTAAGATAGAAAAAATGTAACTGAAATCATACGAACTCTTCCAAAAATGAAGGTTTTTGATTTAAATTTCTGGGTTTCTTTTTATTATATAAAAAACAAAAAAATTGCACTGAATTTATTGAAAATTGTACAAAGCCAATGAAATGATAATCCGTATTGATCGTAACCACTTTTTTTTCATTAGAGTAAGTGAAATTTGCTCATATTATCGCGTCAACACATTTATCCGTTATAAATATTAATGGTTTATTGTTTTTGTATAAATATGTACTGCAATCAAAAAAAAACCATGATTTTTGCTTCAAAAATCTTGAAAATATTTGATCTTCCGAAACATTGAAATGGGAATTTTATTGAAAAAAATTAGTTTTTTCGAAACTTGCAGCCCTTTTTTTAAATAAAAATAATAAAAGACTTCTAGAATTGTTAAAAATCTGCTCATACCACGCAAATATTGGTAAGCTTTGATTGACTTGGAGAAAATGCGTAAATAAGGTAATACTATTAGTATCAACATTTATTCATAGTAGTTTATTTTTTTAGGCTTATTTTCTTAGGTTTTTTTACTATTTAAAAAAGTTGCTGCACTGGAATTATTCAAAATTTGATGTTTGATTTGATTGATGCTATATCTACTTGAATGCAACGTTTGGATTGTGAGATATATTGCATCGCAGAAATCACCTTTGATCAGCTAAAACATAACAACTACCCAGCCGAAGTTTTCCAAAATCTAATATATATATATATATATATATATATATATATATATATATATGCATATATCTATGATATACTCTTAAGATTTCAAACGTATAGACATGTTTAAAATTTGAATTTAATTTAAGAAAATTAAGAAAATATTGGCACTATTTTCTTCATGGAATCTAAGTAGTATTTTAATGGGCCTGCAATTGTTTTTTTGTGGGTTGGACGTTTACGATGCATTAAATTTATTTATGGTTTTCATAGCTAATATCTCAAACTACATGGACGGAAAAGATTAAAACCTGCTATTATTGAAGTAATTTTCACTAGATTTGTTTATTTTCGTCATTTTCTATTGGAATTGATAAAACAAGTTAATTTAAATCGATTGAATTTTGAAATTGATCAAAAAATATCAGTCAAACTATGGGTTTAAATTTCACGCGATGTGAGGCTCATTAATTTTGAAAAATATGTTTAATAAATTCATCAACGTTTTGATAAGCTTTGAAAAAACATTAGCCTGCAAAGAGAATAAAACCAAATAAATAAGTTTGAAAACCGTAAACAAAAGTAACTTCTTACTAAGGACGTCAGATAAACGTCAAATAACATTATTTATTTTTGACTTGGTTTCGTTATTATGAGTTGAAAGCAGGAAGGAATAGTTTAATTAGATTTAAACTTATTCAGAAAAACAATGTGCAATAACATTTTGAGATTTTCCTGCTATAATTCTACTCTATAATGAGCGAACACCAATCAAACCCAATGTTCTTAACCATAAATTTCACCATATCCAGTCCAATATACAATAGCCTTCTCATTTCCCATTCTCTTTTTTTCATTTATGTGTATTCTTGACTGCTTTTTGCTCAACAGAGAATATTTTACATAAACTTAATCATGAGAAAAATTTTTTTTCATAGATTCTTCAAAGTTTTCAATATAACTTGAAGTGATTTTAAAGGGACTTGTCAACCAGGCATAAAAAAGCAAATCAAAAGAGGAGTACATTATAATTTTTTCAAATTATATGCCCTACAACACTACGTTATGTAATAAATTGGCAATTAAAAGTGGATGGCTACAAAATTTCTGAAGTATTGTATCTTCAACAAAACTTTAAACTGTTTTTTTAAAAATATATTGCCTTTTACAAAGAAGTCATGAAATATACCTTTATTTCTATTTAAAGTCAATGAAATATTTGATCAACGGTGCTTAGCATCAATATTCAATTGAAATTGATTATATTGGTTTAAACTGCATTGAAATATTAAAAACCAGACATTCATCCAAGCCTCTTTGATTTACATCATTATAGTTTCCTTTTCATTAATGTGTATAATATTTTCGATGAAAATCTTAATCGAAGATGACTTCAACCATCTTGAAATAGCGCAGCTCATTATAATTCCATAATTCTTCCATTTAGAATCGGCTTTCTCTTGCAAAGCAATTTATTTTCTTGCCAATAATTACTTTCATTTGGTTAGTTCCGAAAACTAATTTGAAAGTTTGCCTGATTACTCCTTGATCCTGAACATTGGGAATTTCGCCAAAGCTGCATAAGCATCAGCTTAGTTGAATCTGTGCGATTGCATTTGCATCAGCTATTTGGTGATTCTGATTTGTTTTTATTCGAGTTGACTTCAAAAGAAGTTTGGATACCATTAAGGTATTTTCTCTTTGAATGTGAAATGTACTTATCTGCAGAATATTTGGCTGCTTTTCACTATGAATATGCCAAGACTATAAATGGGGTCCTTATCGTGCAGTTAGATTTTAAAATGAAAATTTAGGTACATACTTATTGGCAGAATATATTTCTGTTGTGTTTGGATCTTTATTCAATGTTATGGTACCCAATTCCACCATTACATTACAAATTTTGACCTTTCAATACATGTTTGAATAGTGAATTTTTTGTTTGAGCATACATTTGAGTATAGAATATGCATTGAAAATATTTACAGAGCAAATTACTTCAAAGTAATGATTCAAGAAATTGCTCACACCAAACAATACGCAGGCAACATTTAACCACCGATCGAAAGAAGGACAAATTGATTATGTATGAAAAACTTCTCACGTATTTATATTAATATCTGCGGGCCCAAGAAATGATCGCAAGATTTTTTGTCTCATCACTGAAAGGATGAAACTTTTGTGAAATATAGTAAGTGCCGCGAAAATATAAATCCACTTCATTTTCTAGATTTTTTTTGGCGCGATGTCAATGATGAGAATCATTTACATTACTGAATCTGCCATATATAGGGTGTCTCAAAAGCAGGAATTGCCTAAAATTTCCACATAAGGCTCTTAATTTACTGTAACTGCACGTCTTCTTGCATCTTCAAAAAAGTAAGGGATAATAATTCTTCACACCGACTTCGCAGCCCATACAGTCACTTTTGATGAATGAAGTGGCCTCTCATGCTTGTGTTTCGGGTTCATTGCAACACAGGTGCGCCATTTTTTCTTATTTACGTGCCCATTAAGGTAAAAAGGAGCTTCATCCGAAAACAAGATATTGTTAAACGTTGAAAAGCGATAAGTTGCCTGGTTTCAAAGTCAAGCCTATGTCTTGCATTCTGGGGTTTGGATTCTTATACCGATTGAATTTCGTACTGTTGCAGTTTTAGATCTTTATGCAACGTGCGAGGTAATGATGATCTATGCACATTTAAAGTACTTGCGCGCTTCCGAATCGGAAGATTCAGATCATCACGATTCTTCACGTTTTCTGCCATTCTTGATGACCAGAAAAACTTAAATTGTGGGGGAGGCACCACAATTTAAGTTTTTCTGGTTTAGATTCTTTAAATTTTTTGACCTATTTTTGAATGAGAGGAATGCTTGGCACATCATTTAGGTGACGAAAACCTGGTGAATAACCGTTTTTGTAAACCTTCCGCACGCATAGCGCACGGTTCGCTCTCGAGAAACGCCCCATAGCGACTAAATTTTACTTGCATACCCCTCCCCTTTGATTCAATTCGTTCACGCAGCCAGCTAAACAAATGTGAACTTTATTTTAAGATACCCTGTACTTGGCTCAGTCTTAAAAAATACCAAACTTTCTTGTAACCAAGCAAAAAAAGTTTCAATGCTCAAAACGTGGCATAAAGTGATGTCAAGCTCCTTGGAACACGTTTAGTATTGACTCTTTGTACATTACTTAAGGGGTTATACCCACTTGTAAGTCCGAAAAAACATGTTTTTTTTTTGGAATTTTTTTTGAAGAGGCTTTTTATTAAATAAATACATAGAATAAATGTACATATAGCGAATTTAATGTATTTTGAGAATTCGCGATGCATTACAAAAAATATTCGGTTCTGTTGTTCCTGTAGTAGATCTCCTAGAGGACCTCCACAAAAAGGTGTCAGGCGGTGAGGAGGATATCTCTGATCCAAATAATCGGAAATAAAAAAACCAAAAGATTTATTTTTAGGAACGATGAGTACAGATAATGGAATAGTCAAAATTTTGATTGTTGACAAAATGGCGGCTTCCCAAAGAAAAAAATCGTTTTTTCAAGAAAATTTACAGTTTAAAGGGGTATAAAAATTCAGAATTATAGTCAAAAACCTTATTCCTTCGATCATTAACTGATACAAGTATCTAAAAAGATTGTGTGAAAATTTAAAGTCGATCGGTTTAGCCGTTTTGGAGAAATTTTCCTCACCGACTTTGAAATCGCCGTTTCGAGAAAAACGCGTTTAAAGTTTTGGGAACCAATTTTTTTTCCAACTTACATCGTGGCAGTTCACTTTAAATTGACGAAATATACTTAATTTATACCTAAAATCTCTAAATATAGATTTCAGGTATAAAATAAACCTTTTATATTCTAATTCCAAGAATGAAAACATTATGAAAAGCATAGACAAGGGCATAGGGGTAATGAGAAGCAGTTGCTATTCCGGTTTACGCTTCGCCTACTTTCAAACGCTCGGAAACGTCTTTACAAATACGCTAATTTCTCCGAAACTATTTGCCGGATCAATGTCAAATTTTCGGACGATATTTTCAAATATATTTACATTCAAAATATGCAAAAAAAAAAACTCGATTTTTTTCAAAATTACAAGTGGATATAACCCCTTAAAATACTTGAATAGTGTGGTGTTTTACTAAAGCCACAAGTTAAAAAATATTTTGTATACGCATTGCTTCATGGAAAGGGATGCCAATTCCTTTGAACACAATAAATTTGCACTCTCATTTTGTGTTCCTAGGAAAATAATAAAAGTTCTTGGCTACTATCCGAAAATTACCAAGATTTGCTTATATGTAATACGGCTGGAGCTTCTTACATTACCAAAAATAGTTTTTTGATCAAAACTGGGTACGAAATGGCGGCAAGCTATTTAAAAATGGCCTTATTTTGTATCATCAAATATATTAACATTATTTCAAGCTTAATTGCTTAACAATAACAACAATAATGTGCGATAAAAAATTATTCTTGACTATGCAACACACTATTTTCTCACACTTTTTTTGCGACAACGTGACTTAACTAATGGAAACAAGCCGTGAAGTGCGACCCTTGAGGTCCACACGGTCAACTTTCCAGTAATATCTAGATAAACATTAAAAATATTGAACACAATAATAATTTTTAAAATACTACTACTTTAAATAATAATAATGAAAGGTATTCAATGCAGTAACAGGAATGATTTAATATTAATCATATCATTTACGGGAGCATCCACTGATTACGTAAGGCTTTTGGTGGATGGGTGATGATGATTGATTACCACAAATGCAAATTCGATTGAAATTTTGATGGTTTTCAAAATTTAAGCCGCTTTTTTTAATTAAAAGACTGCAAAAACTATTAAAAATCTGCTCAAATTATCCAAACATTTTGAAACTTTGACTTTACAACAAAGTCTTTAGAATAAAATATATAAGGTAATATCAATCGGAAGAACCCCTTTCATATGGTAACTTTGAATTATTTTTTATTTTTAATTGAATTTTTTCAGAATCATGAAAAAAGTTTTACTCGTTTCTCTTCAAAAACTGATAACAATGTATAAATTTTATAAACATTTATTACTGTGCTGTGCAAATCAGGTTAAAAAAATATTTTTTATGAAAAAAAACCCTAAGTTTTCGCATTTTCTTCTATTAAATTAAAAAAACCGCTGAAACGGTTTTTTATAATGTTAAAATAATCAAAAATATTTTAAAACACGTCGATTAACACCTTAATGATGCAAATATTATATCTGGTGAGAGTGGAAGAAATGACCTTGAAGATCATGATGACTGTTAATAATTTTTTTTTATTTAATGTTTCTTGTTATCATGAGAAAAAGTTTTGATGTCCTTTTTTCAAACATTGCTTGAAGTATATAAAGTATATAATGTAAAAATTGAATACTGTCTTTCGCAAATCAGGTTAAAAATTTATTGTTTATAAAAAACCCTAATTTTTTGCACTTTTTTCTTAAATTAAAAAACGGCTCCAACGATTGCTTCCAAAGATGACAGATTCACACAGATGCTAATACGCGTCGATTGACACCTTAATCATGCAAATCGTATGTTTGGTTCGCGAGATATGTATAACGCATGACAGAATTGACCTTGAAAATCATCATAGCTGTTAATGATTTTTTATTTTTTATTTAATTTTTTACGTTATCATGACGAAAAGTTTTGATGCTGTTTTTACAAACATTGCTTGAAGTATATAAATTTTATAAAAATTGAATACTGTCTTTCGTAAATCGGATTAAAAATTTATTGTTTATGAAAAAACACTAATTTTTTGCACTTTTTTTCTTAAATTAAAAAACGGCTCCAACGATTTTTTTTAAAATTTGGTAGATTCACACAAATGTCAATAAGCGTTGATTGACACCATTATCATGCAAATCGTATGTTTGGTTCGACAGATATAACGCAATACATAAATGACCTTCAAAGAGGCGAAACAGCAAACCCCCCCGACCGAAGTGTCCCAAAAACTAATCAGCTTTTAAAATTGTAAAGACGCTTCGATTGACATCTCAACAAAGTCAATACGACTTCGTTTACGTGAGTTTTGCTCGTAGAAAAAAGTGTCCACGAACGTACGTACGTACGTACGTACACACACACACACATACATCTCCCTTTCTAAAAACACTTTATATATACTCTATAGACCTCAAAACGTAAAGAAATGTTGAAAATTTCAATTTCGATTTTCGAGGCGATTACAAGAACTTCCCATATACTGGGAAATTAAAAATTCGAATGGAACTCCAAAATGATTGATTATTTTGGTAAATTTAGAAATCGTTCAAACGTCATCTTGTTTTCGGAAACAGATGTAGTAGTAATTTTGCTAAAAATTTATATAAATTCGGTATTTCGTTCATTTATGTTGCAACTATTGGATAGAGTCTGAATGTAAAGACTCGTGAAAGCTGGAAAACTGTACGGGAGAACAAGTATCACCTGCAGACTCTTGCTTTTTAATAAATCATTTAAAGACAAGACGGCAACCGAAAATATCATTTACAATACTTATAGTAAATTTTACTTCTAATTAGTTGCCACCGTATTTGAATTAATGCAGGCAATTAATCCTTGACGAAATGTTCGTTAGAAATAGAAGACGCAATTCTACAGAGTTTGTTATGGGCAATTTCAGCCCCAGATCTGAAACGGGGTGGGTGATTAAGACTGGCACTTGCATGAATAAAAAGTGAGACAATTTTTTGCGGGTAGATTTTGTTCATTTATCTAGGATGCCCTGGCCCTGATCCCGAATGTTGAAAAGTTTGGGGGTCACTAACTGCCACCAGCTTACATCATTGGTTTTTAAAAACACTTGTCTGCACTTAACGCTCAAAACAAAACTAAAAATAAACTAAAAATACATAATCCGTACCGCGTTTCAAAAAATATTTTTTTTCAAGAAAAGAGAAGGAACCTTATTTTTTTGCGAATTGTTTTTTTACTATTTTACCGCCGCACAGATACCACAGCTCCTATCTTCTAGCTATAAGCATTCCGTCATAGTTTGCCATCTTGGAATAAAATAAGAACCTCTGCACTTGCAACTTTAAAATGTCTATCGCTTAAGATGTAATAAGGAGAAGAAGCATTAGTTTCGAACATTATCTGTGTCCGTGCAGTTTCCGTTACCCGAGAAGAACAAGTGTAAACAGCAACCTCCATTTATTATATTCAAACTAACATGTTTCTTAAAGCTTTTGGTGTAAATAGCCTACATAGCTGTAATCCATTGCTCAAGGATGCACTACTTTTGTTCTCTGTATAGAGAGTTTGTCACTGCTATCACAAGGCTTCTGGTATTTGTTTTATTTCTTCTTCTATTCTATTCTTGAGTCGTCATTCTATTTCGTTGAGGTTACCATTATCCGTAATCCGTGGTCCAAAAAGTGATGTGTACTTTGCTGCAATCGTCAGAAATAATGTGCCGTTTATTGATTCCACAGTCATCGTAGTAAGCCAATTTTGTCGTTGTGGTCTCTGATTTGTCTCGTTAATCAATTCCGGCATGCGTTAGGTTGAGTTTACCGTCAGATTCTCTTCGAAAGTAGTAGGACTAATGCAGTTCGGATAGATCTACAGAATTAATTTACTGCACATCATCGTTTGTTCATGGAGTCCATTCTGCGACTGCCCAATAGCTTTACACAATCTTACCAAAATCTAATCAGCTCGTGAGGTTGAAAATACGCTTTGTCGTACATAAAAATGACCACGCACGAACTCACAGAATTCTTTTTAAAAATGCTTTAAATTACTCCTTAGGCCTGAATTTGAATTTCCAAAACAATTTTAACAAGCCGCGAGGTGCGACCCTTGAGGTCTACACGGTCAACTTCCCAGTAATATCTACATAAACATCAACAACATTACAACAATGAGAGGTATTCATAGCAGTAACAGGAATGAGTTAATATGAATCATATCGTCTACGGGAGGATCCATTGATTACGTAAGGTTTTTGGTCGATGAATATTCACGTGGATCAATTGGTGGGGGCCTTTTTGATCTTGAAAATTTTTGCTGGTTTTCAAAATTTAAGCAGTTTTTTTTAATTAAAAGACTATAAAAACTATTAAAAAGCTGATCCATTATGCAAATATTTTAAAACTTTGATTGAGTTTACAACATTTTTTTAGAATAAAGGATATAAAGTAATAGCATTCGTATGAACCCTCTTTACATGGTAACTTTGAATGATTTTTTTATTTTTGATTTACTTTTTTTCATAATCATGGAAGAAAATTTTGCCGGTGTCTCTTCAAAAACTAATGAGAATGTATAAATTTTATAAACTGGTATCACTGTGCGGTGCAAATCAGGTTAAAAAATATTTTTTATAAAAAAACCATAATTTTTCGCATTTTCTTCTATTAAATTAAAAAAACGGCTGAAACGAATTTTTATATTGTTGAAAACTTCACAAAGATGTTAATACACGTCAACTGACACCTTGATGATCCAAATATTATATCTGGTTCGTGAGATATAGTGAAAGATAAAAATGACCTTGAAAATCTTGATGAGTTTTAATGATTTTTTATTTTTAATTTAATTTTTCACGTAATCATGGGGAAAAGTTTTGATGGTGTTTTTACACACATTGTTTGGAGTATATAAATTTTTAAACATTGATTACTATTTTTCGCAAATCAGCTTAAAAATTTATTGATTATGAAAAAAACCTAATTTTTTGCAGTTTTTTTTCTTAAATTAATAAAACGGCTCCAAAGATTTTATTAAAATTACGACAGATTTACAAAAATATTAATACGCGTACAATGACACCTAGACGATGCAAATCGTATGTTTGGTTCGCGAGATATAACGCATGACAGAAATGACCTTGAAGAGCATGATGACTTTTAATGATTTTTTATTTTTTATTTGACTTTTTTCGTAGTCATGAGTAAAAATTTTGATGACATTTTTATAAAAACTGTTTGAAGTATGTAAGTTATATAAATTTTCATTACTTGAACTTGACAATAAGGTTAAAAATTTATTGTTTTTGAAAAAAAACACAATTTTTTGCACTTTTTTTTAAAAATTAAAAAAAACCTCTAACGAATTTTTTTAAAACTTGACAGAATCACAAAAATGTTAATACGCGTAGATTGACACCATGATCAAGGAAATCGTATGTTTGGTTCGCGAGATATAACGCATGACAGAAATGACCTTCAAACGGGCAAAACAGCAAACCCCCCCAAACGAAGTGTCCCAAAAACTAATCAGCTCTTAAAATTGCAAGGACGCTTCGATTGACACCTTAACAAAGTCGATACGACTTTGTTTACGTGAGTTACGCTCTTTGAAAAAACTTTCCACGAACGCACATACGTACGTACGGACGTACGTACGTACATACACACACACACACATACTTCTTTCTAAAAATACTTAAAATATACTCTTAAGACATCAAAACGTAAAGATATGTTGAAAATTTCAATTTCCATTTTCGAGTCGATTACAAGAACTTCCCATATACTGGGAAGTTAAAAACTTCCCATGTATTGGAAAGTTGAAAAGTATTGACTTACATGTTGAAGATTTCATTTGTATCTGACGAATTGCATTTTATTTGTATGAGATTCCCTTTCAAGCAGCCCCGCTGTTTGGAAGTTGTTTATGTTATTTTTATTATAAGGCACCCCATTTGATAATAAGCATGTCTTCATGGAAAGTATTCCACTTTGATATCAAAGTAAATACAAAATTTAATTTGAAAGAATCATTTCACTCACCATTAAGCAGCACTACAAAATGTTTTTTACAAGGGCAATGTTAGAATATGACACGCTAAACGAAATTGCAACGCCAATGGGGATGTTTTTCTCCGTGAAATAGGTGTTACAGTTCCATTTTCTTGAATGAAGTGGTGGCAGTTCCGCAATGGAATTTTTGTAAATTCCAATTTTAAAGGAATGTCGATAAGACACGTCTTGTGTAATCTGAACTCTGTGTTTTGAGGATGGTTGGTTAAAGTTGATTATATTAGGGGTGGGTGTTAGGATGTTAGCAAAGAAAGTGATGTTTATTTAGTAATGTATTTATAATTTAGCATTAATGTTGCTTTTATGACAACACTCTCAGACTCGGTGCATAAGTGGATCAAGAGTAAAGTAAAGTAAAGTAATAACTGAAAACAGAATTAAGCTGAAGTGAATTCGGAATCAGTAAACGTGAAGAAAAATGCGGCTTTGGTGTCGTTGTTACGCGCACAAATAACCAAGAAGCTTCTAATTGCTGTGGGGAGAATAACCTGCCCGGCATTTTTCCCAAGAAAAAAGTGTGATCTTTTAAAGACTAGGCGCCACTCAATTTGTTCGCGAAAGGTTATCTCGGTGGCATCAAACCCGCATTGGGAAAGGTATCGGAACCGTAGTATCCACCTGAAACAATATCTTTCGAAGAAATTTCCTACATATTTCCAACAACTGTCACAAGGTGTGGAACAAGAAAAACGTAAAAGAAAATCCATCAAAAGAAAAAAGCAAATCACTGGTGAGCTCTGCAATATATAAAAATGAAATGAAAACTTAACACGAGGTGTCAGCAGACGCTAGGCGCGATAAACAAAATTTAGATACATTGTAAACTTCCTAGTAAGTAAGGGAAGTTTCCGTAATCACCTCGAAATTCGAAATTGAAATTTTCGAAATTTATTTACGTTTTAAGGTCTTTAGAGTATATTTAAAGTATCTTTAGAAGGAGAGATGTATATGTGCGCACGTACGTACATATGTTCGTACGTTCGTCGAAAATTTTTCTACGAGAATAACTCCCGTAAACAAAGTCTTTGCAATATTAAGAGCTGATTACTTTTTGGGACACTTCGGTCAGAGGGGGAGGGGGGGGGGTTGTTGTTTTGACCCGCGGAGCAAACATAGGATTTCCATCGATAAGGTGTCAATCGATGCGTATTAATATTTATGTGATGTTTTGAAATCAATTGTTCAAGCTGTTTTTTAATTTAATAAAAAAAAAATGCAAAACTAGGGTTTTCTTCACAATTTCCACGGTAATGAATGTTTATAAAATTTATAAACTCAATCTTTGCAGAGAAACCAGCAAAACTTTTTCTTATGATTACAAAAACATTAAATTAAAAATAAAAAATCACACAAAGTCATCATTTATGAAGGGTTCATACGAATGATATAACTTTATATCTCTTATTTTAAATATACAGATTTAAAGTCGATCAAAGTTTATTAATATTTGCATAAATTGAGCAAATTTTGAATAGTTTTTACAGTCAGTGTTTTAATTTTAATGAAAAAACTGCTTAAATTTTGAAAACCAATAAAACTGAAATCAAATTTGCATTTGTGGTAATCAATGTTTTGAATAGTAAAACGTTTTGCAATCAATACTTTGCAAGATCATATGCTTTAAAAAGCTTTCATCAAATAAAATTGTAGTTTTTAGTAGTTTTATTCTTTAATTCTCGTAAGATTTCAAGTACTTCCTTCATCATTTGTATAACATTTTACTTTTTACATGCAATTGAACCTATTTTTGACTGTATATTCAATGTTTTTCAAGACCATGAGAACTTTTATGAGAGGTTTATTATTATTTAAAGTAGTAGTATTTTCATAATTATTATTGTGATTAATATTTTGAATATTTACGTAGATATTACTGGAAAGTTGACCATGTGGACCTGAAGGGTCGCAACTTACGGCTTGTTAATATTTTGTGATTAATATACTTGAAAGTTTGATGAATTTTTCAAGTAATTAAAAGGTGTTACATTTCGAAAAGGAAGTTAAAATACTTTTAAAATTATGTTACGTAATATGGATGCCTGTAACGTTCTTGTAAAGTTTTTTCTCGTTTTGGCTTGGTTGACTTGACCGCGAAATCGCGTATCCTACAGGAGGACGTTGGTTCCACTAGCTCCGAGTATGTTCCTTGTGCTCTTTTCATAGGCTCGCCGAAGTGCCAGTTATGTAGCTATCGCTTGATGGTCTGCACTCTGTCGTTGCCTTAGACACTGTTTTCCGAAAAATCTGGTGCTTCGCAACATGTTGCAACCATGATAAGTTGTATTCAGGCTTTTCGTGCAACGTGAATTCTCGATCGGTTTCTTTGCCGCACATGTCTGTCTTACTCATGTCTCAGGGCTCATTAAATTTTTTTTCTAAATGTTTGTCGCATCCATAATTCAATAACCGATGTATTTTGCAATTTTTGCGGTTCCCAGCATTTTCAACTATGTCTTCCTTGTCTTCCTTGTCTTCCTTTCGCGTACTCTTTCACTTCAAAGTCATCGTTACTTTTGTTGTTGGCTCAGTACTATCATACAAATATAACCTACGATTAACTAAGCTACAACCGAAATTTTACGATTTTTACTTTGAATTATCTTATTTCAGATAATAATTATTCTGGGCAAAATTCATCCTTATAATATAATTTCAACCCTTTAATTTACGAGCTTCGGTGAAGTGGTTGTTTGTTATCGACAAAAGTCACTACTGTTTGCGTTGGGTGGATTGTGTTCGTCGGAGATGTTTATTTTGCCCTGGGTGTTTTTCGTCTCGAGTGACAATCATTCAGGACTTTTTTTTAACATCGCCTGCGATGAATTACGAACGTTACAGTTGAGTTTTTGAAAAACTTCATTTTATTTTGAAACAAGTGTTTGGAGTATATAAATTTTATAAATATTGATTACTGCGACTTGAAAATAAAGTTAAAAATTTGATGTTTTTGAAAAAAACTCCAATTTTTTGCACTTTTTTTCAAAAAATTAAAAAACGGGTTCAACGATTTTTTTTAAAAATTTGATAGAATCACGAAAATGTTAATAGGCGTCGATTAACGTCTTGAAAAAGCAAATCGTACGTTTGGTTCGCGAGATATAGCGCATGACAGGTTTGACCTTCAAGGGGTGAAAACAGCAAACCCCCAACCGAAGTGTCCCAAAAACTAATCAGCTCTTAAGATTGCAAAGACGCTTCGATTGACACCTTAAAAAAGTCGAAACAACTTTGTTTACGTGAGTTATGCTCGTAGAAAAACTGTCCGCGAACGCACGTACGTACTTACGTACATACACACACACACACACACTTCTTTCTAAAAACACGTCATTAACAAAAATACTCGAAGTGCTCAAAGAAATCTGTATTCATATCTGAAATACAGTTCCACATTTATCCTTGTCAAGTATAAATACTTGAAATATATAAGTCATATTTTATGTTCACTTAAAACTGAATAGTGAACCCTGCTTGGTCTTTCCTCTTTTCTCGTTTTCAACTCAAATACGGTTGAAAACAATGCAAAACTGCCTTTGACCAAACTTTATACATCTAACACACCATATGCTGGATATACCATAAATTCAACATAAACCCACCTCATAATTTATTCGACCAACATTAGCTAGTCCTGCCATTATTCCGCAAACTGTCTTTTCTCAGTCCACAAATTGTGATTTCATGCGGTGAATCCTGCTGCCATATCTCATGATAAATCATTCGGCTTCTTGTTTTATGTCCTTCTACCTTTCGGAAAACGGGCTTAAAGAGCGTATGTGGCGGAAACGTATACTTTCCATAAAGCATATGTGCAGCTGAATTTATGTGTGAGGCTTATTTTCCACGAGTGCTTCGAGATAAATTTGGGTTCACTTGCTGAAAGAGGGAGTAATTTTTTACAGAAAATATTTTTTGGCATATTGGAAGGGGTAATTTAAAACTTTAAGCTGAGGTAAATATCTGATTAAGCCAGGGTCCTTCTTGTCTTTAATCTTTCGTCCATAGTAAGTAATTAGCATTGCCCCAATTCTGTTCCAATCTTCGCAAATGCTGGTTTATCTTGATTTCCTTGAAGTTAGTCTCGCCAAGAAAATATATTTCATGCTCGAAAATAGTTGGTAAGCATTTCCGTCAAGCAAATGTTCTCTTGCTTCCAGGTCACAAAGAGTTTTTTCAAGGAATTTGCAAGACGACAATTTACGTCCCACTAGGATATTCTATTTTCGTCAGCGAATGTTTCATGTCGAAAGTCTTCCGCACTGCAATGGTAAAGTCAATTACCAACTCGTTCTCTTAATTTCACTGCCAACTTTCAAGGAAGTTCACTATTCGTTTGTCACTTGCCACAGTCATGGTAAACGTGTTTTTTCATTTAATGCCGTTTGTATGGAGGCAAACGTGACTTGTTCGAGCGGAAACGGCGAAATAGAAAAAAGGAGTTCCAACAAATTGACAGTAAATTAAATAAAATGCAATTTGCCTTGCCATGCGGAAAAAGAGAGTCGTTAAAGTATAAAAATTTGTAAAGAAAAACAAATAGAAGTTCCCAAAGGTAGACTGTAAATTATCCATTACTTATTAAATTAGCTGTGAAAGTCGTTCGACATAAATTCAGTAATTTTCTAGGTTTCTTAAAAGTTTTATCAAGAGTTTATTCATTATGTTTAGGCTATTGTAATTGCAAGTAACGCAGTCCTTCCAAGTATGGCTCAAAATGGTGGCATTGTAAAAAATATTTAAGATTATTTATAAGCTGCCGAAATTACAAACAGGTGCGCTCATATATAAGAGAATAAAAGGATATTTGAAATTTGATAAAACGTGGTTACAGGAAACATATTTTCATTAGAACATCTAATTGAAGACGGGAACACGGAAACAATATACGACAGTGTGGTTATAATGAGCTAACTCCAGATTTTAAGCGGTTTTGTTATATAAGGTTAGTATTATCAGCACTTCATGGAGTTCGGCGAATATATAAGATGCTTCGTATATTGTCGAAATGGACTAGCTTAATCTTTTTTATCATTTAAGGCTAAACGCCATTAGAAAACATTAAGTTTAAAAGGACGTTGAGATCGTCGTATTATTCATATTAAGAGATGGAATATTTTGATATTTTGATTAACATGACATTACCTTGCATACACTTTTCTCGGTTGTAATAATTTTATTGATCGCTATAGTTTTTTGTCATGTAAAATCAGATCAAATGATTATCCTTGGCTTTCTCTTAACCCTTTATAACTCAACTGCATATATTTTATCAAATAGTTTGTTTTGTGGTAGGTTTTAATAAATAAAAATACACGTACATATATTTTAGTTTTGAATTTTTTTACTAATAAATGAGAAAAATGTACAAAAAGGGTGTGTGACAGATGTGTCACACAGCCTTAAACTGTTTCTCTAAGATGTTTGGAACGCTTTAAAACAATTTTTAAGTTTATTGTAGCATAATGCAACGCCACACTTTTCACAAATTTTGTGTCGTTTTTGGTTTTGTGTTGTTTTTCGTATTTTATCAACTTCACCCACGAACAGGGTTTCCAGGTTTTTCTCACTCTTCGCCCCCAAACACTTCAATAAAAAACCCCAAATCGGACGAAATTCTTTCAAAAAACCCCAAACAATTTGAGAACAATCTTTTTTACAAAGTTCATACAAAAAACATTGATAATTAGCAAAAAATGTTGTCAAATAACTATATGTAACAAGTAAATTTTCATCTGTATTTCATACTGAGTCAAAGTCAAAATAGAACAAATATACTTTCAAGACTTAAAATTAACAAAAGTAGCAGCATGATGAAATTAAAGAAAATCTTTTAATATATTTTTGGAGTTTCATGTGTGTTTTATTGAAATATGTATGTAAAATTAAATGATATTCTTAAATTGTAGATGGGTTGAAACAAATAAATCAATAAAAATTTATTTAAAATTTAAAGATAAAATGGAACACGCACTAACATGATTTGCGCTGCCTTAACGAACTAGAGCTGACTTCCCTTTTATAATTTGAAGGGTGTGGGAAATCATCAGAAAGTGTTTCTTCATCATTTGTAGAGCATAATCTATGTTTAAAACATTACGGCAGCAATTGACACAAATAGGAGCTCACACTTCAATTGAATTAAAAAAGTCATAATTTGGCAATCTGAAGTCGGTAAGATTGTGCATAAAATCGCTGAAACAGTTGGTCGAGCTCCCAAAACAGTCTTGATCAAAATAAAACGTTATAATAGCATAACTGACACTGAAAGTAATAAAAAATACAAATAAATTAAATTTGGTGAAGTTCCTTGCTAGTGTGGAGTTTTATCTCAGCCATGGTAGCAATGATAATTTGCTGGATATGCCAATACTTGAAGTCTTCGAATGGCACAATAAAAATTATTTTTAGTGTGCAATAAGTGAATCAGATTTCATAAATTACATTTTGCAAACAATTGATTAATTTGATAAAACCCCCATTTCACACCCAAAATTAAAATATAATTAATTGACCCCCAATTTCTCCCCAAAGGTATGTAAAATACCCCAAAATTGGGGTGAAAACCCCCCAACTTGGCAGCCCTGCCCACGAACAAATGCCACAAAGTAGTGCAAAGTGAATTTTATACGAATTTTGATACACATAACGCCATACAGTTCACAAGAACTGCATGAATAATCCATAGAATAGTGGGTCACCGCCGTGTTACAGTGACTTCAAATAGAATAAAATGTAAGGTTGGAAATTTGTAAGGGATTATTTGGTATGTTACAGTAATATCACACCGTGATATAAAGGGTTAAAATCGCGTCCACTTGGCGCGCAAAAAAATTATTAACGCAGAAAATTGATGAGACTCAGCTTACTATGGACTACTTTTGTAACTCAATACGTAAATTTTATGTAAATCGCTTCATAGGATGAACAATGGTGTCAGTATTTACAACAGTTTAAGGATTTTGGGGCTTTTTGCGTGCTCGTTGAGTAGTGTTGTCAGACGATACATGTGATAAAACACTAGGTTAATTCCCTTGCAATCCTAAATATTCTCAATCAATTCGATTTTCTCACTTATGGTCGATCATCATTTGGTGGTTGATCTGCTAAACGTTTTTGTTTGACCATTGTTTTAGAATTGTTGGCTCTTGGTTCTCGGTGGAATGTTTCAAATGGTTCAATTTAATGTTAAAGACCATGCAGCAACGATGATGGTCGCGTTGCTTACGATATAGGAAATCATCGTTTACGTTCCATTATGCGTAACAAATTTGTTGTCTGTGATATTCCCTTGACTGATCAAGGTGGTTCGGGAGCATTGATACTTATTTGAAATAGGGACAATAAGAGTGTACCTCGGTTGTGCATAATGTTACCCTGCACTTTTTGTGGTGTGCTTCACACATTTGATCCACTTGGTTGTGCTGATGCTGCCGCCTGATTGAAATGTATTCGCCGTTCTTCAAGGTACAAACGATTTACCACGATGTCGTTTTCCGGCACTACTTCCATGATGATTTGTGGACTTTTTATCCTAACTTACCTCGTAGTTATGAATACAATCCCATGTCTTAAAATCCAAATTCAATTCCAGTCCAAACGAATACCTTCACATACGTGGCAATAGCGGTTGAAAATCTTCAAGAGAAGTATAGCCCTGACTTTTACCCTTGAATAATTCTCGCTTACAGTGCTCAATCTTTTTATTGTTATACTTTTATATTGTATTTACTTCTTTGTCAAGGTTAAATACTAAGCTTCTTTTCTTTATTCATTGCAAGTGATCTATTTGACACAGTTTACTAAGATGTCCTGTCTACTACCGTACTGATAACTTCAGCGCCTTTAGAAAAATTATCTCTATTAATTACTGTCTAGTTCTTAAACGTGACCTTACTGTACAATCATGGCATACCGGTAACAATTTATCCTTTAATGTAAGTGAATGATGTAAGATTATCTTTTTCCTTACTACCAATTCTATTCTATTGTAGTCTATAATTCTTCGACAAATAACATTACTGCTATTTTCTGATGGTGAATTAAGCACGTTGCAGAAATTGAATTAAAAGTTTTACAATTTGTGGAAATAATTTCAAAAATTGACTGACTTCAATAAATTTGCTATTAACATATATAAACCGAACGGTTTGATGTTGAAATTTATTAAGATAAATCCAGTTCACTAGAGGGTTGCTGAAGCAATTGCGTGGCTCATTTTCTCATCCCAAAAAGTGTTAGAAGAAGTATTGAATCGAGAGTTTTGAGGTGTTAAGATGATAAACCACTGGACAGTATTTCTTAGCAGCACAGCTAAACTGCTAGCTTGTTTGCAAATAAAGATGACTTGAAGTTTTCAGTCTTACGGATCTAAAGCAGCACACGTCCGAGTTCCTTACCAAAAAACAAGCAACAAGCATTCTATTGAAAGCTGCTAACTTGTAGCAGTAGAGAAATATTGGCTACTTTAACAGGAAGAGGAATGAACCAACGCTAGAGGAAGTAGTCTCTACTTCTCTGATATCATGTTTTCTTAGCAGCTATTGTACAAGACATTTCGTGCAGAGAGGAGTGGCAAAGAAAACTTTGATAATAATAGTGGGTGAGAATTATCACAGGTAGAGCCGCAGGAAGAGTTGACAGTGTAGTGTTATGGGACAAGCGAATAATATATTTCAAGTAGAAGTAACGACATGACTATGAAGGATTTAATTACTTTTACTGATAGTGATTACCGCATGTCAAACACTCCTAAATGAGAAGTCATTTGGCTTTGAATGAACATGGATTGGGTACCTTTCGAATCATATACCTGAAAAGTTCACACCAGATACACGAGAGAGCGTGCAGAATCCTTGGTAAAATGGTAAGGACTGTGGCCTCAATCGACAAAGAACTACTGGTGTTGCAGACTTATAATTCACCTGCCGGACTAGGAGGATAGCAAAAAGAAAGTAATTTTGGAAATGATCCTCGCCGATAAGGCTAAAAAACTGTATAACACGGAGGCCAGATAATGCTAAGACTGCTCCGTTAAATAATTTCTGCAGATGATTCCTCGGAGTGTAAACAAGAAAAGGGGTGGATTTCAATGCGCTTAAATGCATTCCAATCCATTTTTACCTCACGTGGTGGTCTTGTTGGTACTCTAGTGAGTTAGTGCTTTTCAAAGATTTCAAGGAGTGCCCGAGTAAGAATCAGCATCCCGCTTCAGGGCTTTCCACTTAGACTTATCACTAAGTAAGGTGCAGATCCGTGACATGACGTAGGGTGGCTACCGATTAGTTTCCCATCGCAGAGTGAGTCACGTTATATTGTGCTCTAACGTTTGCTGATCCTTTTTGATGTGTGGTTTGTGAAAACTTGGCACCACGTCACGTACCTGAATCTTATTTAGTGACAAGGCTAACGCTCTAACGCACCATCTAGCTTAGTATTATTTACACATGCTTTTGTCTAATTGACAATATGATTACGAGTAATCAATGTGATTGCATTCCAATAACTACAAAAGTTGACACCAATTTAAACAAGCCGTGAGGTGCGGCCCATGAGGTCCACACGGTCAACTTCCCAGTAATATATAAAAAGATATTAAAAATATTAAACACAATAATAATTATGGAAATAATACTACTTCAAATAATAAAAATGTACCTCTCATAAAAATTATTGGAATGACTTAATATTAATCGTAACATCTACGGGAGCGTCAATTGATTACGTAAGGATTTTGGTGCATTGGTTTGATTGATTATTCACGCGGATCAATCGGAGGGGGGACAGGTTACAAAGCAGTTTTTTTCATTAAAGTTAAACATGGTGCTGTGAAGACTATTGAAAATCTGCTCAAATTTTGCAAATATTAATAAACTTTGATTGACTTTACAACAATGTCTTTAGAATGAGAGATTTAAGGTATAATGATTCGAATGAACCGTTTTTACATGGTGACTTTGAATGATTTTTTATTTTTAATGTAATTTTTTTTAATCATGAGAAAAGTTTTTGCTGGTTTCTCTACAAAAATTGATAAAAGTTTATAAGTTCTATAAACATTTATTATTACGATGTGCAAATCAGGTTAAAAATGGAATTTTTTATGAAAAAAACACTACTTTTCTAAAAAAAATTTAATAAATCGTAAAAAACGCTTTAACAATTTTTTTAAAATATAAAAACATCATAAAAATATTGATACGCGTCGATTGACACCTTAATAATGGAAAGATTATATTTGGTTCTCGAGATATAATGAATGACGTAAATGACCTTGAACGTTTAATGATTTTTTATTTTTTATTTAATTTTTTTTGTAAACATGAAAAAAAATTTTGCTGTTTTTTTCACAAGAACTATTTTGAGTATATAAATAATATAAACATTGATTATTTAGGTTTGAAAATCAGGCTAAAACTTTTGTGTTTTTGAAAAAAAAACCTAATTTTTGGCACTTTTTTAAAAAAAAAATAGAAAACGGATATAACGATTTTTTTAAAAATTTGATAGATTCATAAAAATGTTAAAACGCGTCGAATGACACCTTAATGATGAAAATCGCATGTTTGGTTCGTGAGATATAGCGCATAACATGGTTGACCTTCAAGGGGTGAAAACAGCAAACCCCCCGACCGAAGTTTCCCAAAAACTAATCAACTCTTAAGATTGCAAAGACGCTTCGATTGACACCTCAACGAAGTCGATACGACTTTGTTTACGTGAGTTATGCTCGTAGAAAACTGCCTGCGAACTCACGTACGTACGTACGTACATACACACACACACACACACACACATACATCTCCCTTTCTAAAAACACTTTATATATACTCTATAGACCTCAAAACATAGAGAAAAGTTGAAAATTTCAATTTCGAGTTTCGAGGCGATTACAAGAACTTCCCATATACTGGGAAGTAAAGTGTAATAATGTAATAGTAATAAAGTGTTTTTAGAAAGAAGTATGTATGTGTGTGTGTGTATGTACGTACGTACGTACGTGCGTTCGCAGGCAGTTTTTCTACGAGCATAACTCACGTAAACAAAGTCGTATCGACTTCGTTGAGGTGTCAATCGAAGCGTCTTTGTAATCTTAAGAGCTGATTAGTTTTTGGGAAACTTCGGTCGGGGGGGTTTGCTGTTTTCACCCCTTGAAGGTCAACCATGTTATGCACTATATCTCACGAAACAAACATGCGATTTTCATCATTAAGGTGTCAATGGACGCGTATTTGCAATTTTTTGAATCTATTAAATCTTTAAAAAAATCGTTGAAGCCGTTTTTTAATTTTTAAAAAAAAGTGCAAAAAATTAGGGTTTTTTCAAAAACACAAAATTTTTAACTTGATTTTCAAACCCTAGTATTCAATGTTTATATTATTTATATACTCCAAATAGTTTTTGTGAAAAAACCAGCAAAAGTTTTTTTTCATGATTACGAAAAAGATTAAATAAAAAATAAAAAATCATTAAACGTTCAAGGTCATTTACGTCATTCATTATATCTCGAGAACCAAATATAATCTTTCCATCATTAAGGTGTCAATCAACGCGTATCAACATCTTTATGATGTTTTTATATATTAAAAAAATCGTTAAATCGATTTTTTTGATTTTTTTTTTTTTGGAAAAGTATTGCTTTGTTTAAAAAAAAAATTGATTTTTAACCTGATTTGCACATCGTAATAGTAAATGTTTATAGAATTTATAAACTTTTATCAATTTTTGTAGAGAAACCAGTAAAAACTTTTCTCATTACAAAAAAAACACCATGTAAAAAGGGTTCATTCGAATCATTATACCTTAAATCTCTTATTCTTAAGACCTTGTTGTAAAGTCAATCAAAGTTTATTAATATTTGCAAAATTTGAGCAGATTTTCAATAGTCTTCACAGCACCATGTTTAACTTTAATGAAAAAAACTGCTTTGTAACCTGTCCCCCCTCCGATTGATCCGCGTGAATAATCAATCAAACCAATCCACCAAAATCCTTACGTATTCAATTGACGCTCGCGTAGATGTTACGATTAATATTAAGTCATTCCAATAAGAAGTACATTTTTATTATTTGAAGTGATATTATTTCCATTAATATTATTGTGTTTAATATTTTTAATATCTATGTAGATATTACTGGGAAGTTGACCGTGTGGACCTCATGGGTCGCACCTCACGGCTTGTTCTTTTCTCAAAGCTACAAAGATAAAAATGCGAAATTAAGATGACCTTATGCTACACAAAACAAATATTTCAAAAGAGAATATTCAAAGCCATATATGAATGAATTATATTCTATTTATATTAAGAATCACATCATCCTTAACATCAGGTATGTAACTACACTTATCTAGGATTCTTAACATAATATCATATTTCACTTCATTTGATTAACATTTTATCCAGCTATACGAAATTCTCAAAGGATAGTAGATAGTTATCAATTTGGGACTGTGACCTTCACGTGTCCAAGGCTATAAAGTAAACGTGGAATAATACTATATGTGGTTATGGTACAACTTGGGTTGCAATCTGGACAATTGAAATAGGTGTGTTTCAGACGAGATTGCAGTTTTTTTGACTGAAAACTATATACATATTCATTCAAATTTGCAGTTAAAAGTTATACGAATGCGTTTCTCCGTTGCATCTCAACATGTTAGTTTATCTTTATGTTGTCTACTCTAAATCCCAGCTTTTTCAGACACCTGCACTTTTCCTTATAAGGCTACCTGGCAGCACACATCTAGTCTGTACTTATAAAGCTTCCATGTTGTAAAGGATTTTCAGATAAGCATCGTTTTCTCAAAGTGAATAATAAATTTTAGCAAGTGTAAATGCATACAGATGTAGATGAATAGGAGCACATAGAAAATGTTCCTTTGGAGAAGAGGTTCGTGATATTTTTGAAAGGTATTTTTCTTGCTCACCCGCATCGGTTGGAGCAAGAGGTTGAAAAAAGTAATTTAGTCGCAAGCTATTTTGATGATTGTTAATGTGTGAGGCAATATTTAGGATAATTTAGATGAATTCATATTCAATGGTGCAGGGTGCATCAGGAATTACTACTATTATACAGATTGATACAAAAATACCGTTGCTATTTGTTTGAAACGTTTTACCCAATGTTTGTTTATTTGGCATTGAAAATTAGTTGATAGAAACGGTTTGATGTTTTTTTTCACTAAGATACTATTTTTCACAGTCGGAAATTTGTTAATCATTTAATTAAATAGAGTTGATAGTTTGTTTCTAGTGATTCTTATTTTACTATATTTTGCAAAATACTTTGCATAATTAAACGGACAAAATACAAAATGAGATCACCGAACAGACAAATATTTTTTTAATTTTTAACTTATGAATTAATTACGTTATTTTTCATAAATCAAAAAGACAATGGATATTCGTGAGATAAGATGCAATTTTTCGATTTAATAATATTAATTTTTTGACAGACAGTGTTAGTGGTTGATTTGCAAGACCAGAACACATCGTTTGACTCTCTCGTAACTACTAGAGTAAAATATTTCCGATTGTTTTCTGTTTTATATCGATTCAGCCAGGTTTAAACTGTTCCCAGTCTTTTGAGAAAGGTCACTAGATGGGACTGAAAGACATAGAAACTGTATTATTTCACTATTTAACATTTAAAAAACTTATAATGATTTCTTATTTTTCAGTTGAAATATAGAATATCCAGAAAATAATGTTGTGCTGTTTAATTATATGAAAAACTTATAAAATGAGGGGAAAAGTAACTGAAACCTCACCAACCCTTTAACACAAAACTATTTAGCGAAGATTTTTTTACTTGATGAATTTTTTTTAAAGCATATGATTTAGAAAATATTGACTGCCATTGAATTTGTACAACAAAACCATTTCAACTTCGAACACTAATAATCATTTTTTTATTTTGACGTTGATCTTAAAAAACATGTATTAAAAATTTGATGTCTGATTATATGTAAAACAAGTATAATCTTACGTAATATAGAGAAAACAAACCGCGAAGTGCGACCTTAGAGGTCTACACGGTCAACTTCCCAGTAATATCTAGATAAAAATTAAAAATATTAAACACAATAATAATTTTGAAAATAATAATACTTTAAATAATAATAATGGCAGGTACTCATAACCGTAATTGAAATGAGTTAATATCAATCATATCATCTACTGTAGCGTCCATTGATTTTGGTGGATTGACTATTCACGCGGATAAATCGATGCTTGAAGGACAAAAGAGCGCTAGCAAAAATGAATGCATTTTTGTTATTACGCCCACTGAAGAGATTTTCTCGCGTGATGGCCATTTTGAATATTTGCGTTCAAAATTGCCATCATTCCGGCATAATCATTGCATTGAATTTGTATTTTTTCACGATCTTACATCAATGAGACTAATAATTATTTCTTATTTTCAGTTGATCTTGAAAAAATTGAATATGCAATGTCAATAATATATTTAATTGCATGCAAAAAGTAAAATGTTTTACATATATTGATGGAGAAAGTCATTAAAATCTTATAAATACAAAGACCAAAACTATTCACAACTGAAATTTTTAATTTGAAGAAAGATTTTTAAAGCATATGATCTTGCAAAATATGGACTACAAAACGTTTTACCATTCAAAGCGTTGATTACCACAAGGGCAAATTTGATTGAAATTCAGTTGGTTTTCAAAATTTAAGCAGTTTTTTATTAAAATTAAAACACTGTGAAAACTATTCAAAATCGGCTCAAATTATGCAAATATTATAAAACTTCGATTAACTTTACAACAAAGTCTCTAGAATAAAAGATATAAGGCAATATCATTTGTATGAGACGTTTTTTTAGGTTTTTTTGGATCATGCAAAAAAAATTGGCCAGTTTTTCTTCGAAAACTATTAGGAATGTATAAATTATATAAACATTTATTACCGACCTGTGTAAATTAGGTTAAAAATTTATTTTTTATGAAAAAAACTCTAATTTTTCCAATTTTATTTTATTAAATTGAAAAACGGCTGTAAGGCTCTTTTTATAAAGTTAAAAACATCACAAAAAAGTTCATACACGTCGAGTGACACCTCAATGATGCAAATATCATATAAGGTTCGTGAACGATAAAAATGACCTTGAAATCATCATGACTTGTAATGATTTTTTATTTTTAACTTCCCAGTATATGGGAAGTTCTTGTAATCGCCTCGAAAATCGAAATTGAAATTTTCAACATTTCTTAACGTTTTGAGGTCTATAGAGTATATATAAAGTGTTTTTAGAAAGGGAGATGTATGTGTGTGTGTGTGTGTATGTACGTACGTACGTATGTACGTATGTATGTACGTTCGTGGACACTTTTTTCTACGACGATAACTCACGTAAACAAGCCGCGAAGTGTGACCCTTGAGGTCCACACGGTCAACTTCCCAGTAATATCTAGGTAAACATTAAAAATATTAAACAAAATAATAATTTTAAAAATATTACTACTTTAAATAATAATAATGAGAGGTATTCACAGCAGCAACAGGAATGAGTTGATATTATTCATATCATCTACGGAAGGTTTTTTTTGGTCTTCTATCATTTAAGCAGTTTTTTTATTAACACTAAAACACGGTAAAAAATATTAAAAATCTGCTCAAACTATGCAAATATTATAAAACTTCGATTGAATTTACAACAATTTCCTTAGAATAAAAGATATAAATTAATGTCATTCGTATGAACCCTCTATACATAATAACTTTGAATGATTTTTTATTTTTTATTAACTTCCCAGTATATGGGAAGTTCTTGTAATCGCCTCGAAAATCGAAATTGAAATTTTCAACTTTTCTTTACGTTTTGAGGTCTATAGAGTATATATAAAGTGTTTTTAGAAAGGGAGATGTATGTGTGTGTGTGTGTGTGTATACGTACGTACGTAAGTACGTTCGTGGACACTTTTTTCTACGAGCATAACTCACGTAAACAAAGTCGTATTGACTTCGTTGAGGTGTCAATCGAAGCGTCTTTGCAATCTTAAGAGCTGATTAGTTTTTGGTATACTTCGGTTGGGGGGGTTGCTGTTTTGCCCGTTTGAAGGTCATTTCTGTCATGCGTTATATCTCGCGAACCAAACTTACGATTTTTTTCAAGAAGGTGTCAATCGACGCGTATTGACGTTTGTGTTATTTTGTCACATTTTGAAAAAAATTGTTGGAGCGGTTTTCAAATTTTTTAAAAATAAGTGCAAAAAATTAGGTTTTTTTCAAAAACAGTAAATTTTTAACCTTATTGTCAAGTCCTAGTAATCAATGTTTATAAAATTTATATACTCCAAACAATGTTCGCAAAAACTTCATCAAAACTTTTTCTCATGATTACGTAAAAAAATAAATAAAAAATAAAAAATCATTATAAGTCATCATGATTTTCATGGTCATTTTTATCATTCACTATATCTCACGAACCAGATATAATATTTGCATCATTAAGGTGCCACTTGACGTGTATTAACATCTTTGTGAAGTTTTTAACATTACAAAAATTCGTTTCAGCCGTTTTTTTAATTTGATAGAAGAAAATGCGAAAAATTGTGGTTTTTCATAGAAAATATTTTTAACTTGATTTGCACAGCACATTGATCCAGTTTATAAAATTTATACATTCTTATCAGTTTTTGGAGAGAAACCGGCAAAATTTTATTCCATGATTATGAAAAAACTAAATTAAAAATAAATAAAAAATCATTCAAAGTTACCATGTAAAGAGGGTTCATACGAGTGCTATTACTTTATATCTTTTATTCTAAAAAAATGTTGTAAATTCAATCCAAGTTTTAAGATATTTGCATAATTTGAGCAGATTTTTAATAATTTTTATAGTCTTTTAATTAAAAAAAATTGCTTAAATTTTGAAAACCAACAAAATTTTTCAAGACCAAAAAGGCCCCCACCGATTGATCCGCGTGAATATTCAATCTATCCTCATCGACCAAAAAACTTACATAATCAATGGACCCTCCCGTAGACGATATGATTCATATTAACTCAATCCTGTTACTATTACTTCTCATTGTTGTAATGTTATTGATGTTTATGTAGATATTACTGGAAAGTTGACCGTGTGGACCTCAAGGGTCGCACCTCGCGGCTTGTTAAGTTACGTAATTACGCGTCGAATGCAATTAATTCCATGTAAATACAATTTTTGGTTCTTGAGATAACCGAGACGAAAAATAATTCCGAACGCACATACGTGCATACGCACATACGTACATACGTCGTCGTCGTCGTGACATGGAGGTGGGCATTGCAGCCCTAGCACTGCGACCTGCTGGTTGATTGTACTATCCTCATATTTTTCCTTCTGGAGTTAATGCTTATGTCTTGAATCTTCCGGATGAGATGATGAACCTCATCAGGTCGTCCAAGGCTAAGGTATGGAACTCCTTGTCTCCTATTTGAGGCATGCCAAGGGCTCTATATCTGTGTCTGGAGAACGCGGGACAGTAGCCCACATAATGTGCCGCTGTTTCCTCGTCCTCCTCACATCTAGTGCACCATGCATCGTCCACTATTTGCAGAAGAGCTTGGTGACTTCTCAGGCGTCCGTGGCCTGTAATCACTTCTGTGAGTTTTTTCAGTCTGACTCTATTTAGTTTCAGACAGTATTTTGCGACTTCAGGTCGTAGGTTTGGCAGAAAGAGCTTTGTCTGTCTGCATGTTGGTAGGTTGAGCCATCGTCTTCGATGTTCTTCCCTGAGTGTCTCATTGATCTTTTTTGAGATTAGATTTATGTTCGTTGCCAGAACAGGCTCAGGGCCAACCGGTGTGATCTCTGCTCCCTTCTTAGCCAGTTTGTCTGCCTCTTCATTACCTATAATGTCCACATGTGCTGGGACCCAGGTAACTGAGACCCTGTTTCTCTGGCTCAGCTTTTTGAGGCTGTTCTGAGCACACTCCACAATTGAAGTTTTCACATTGTGGGAGCCCAGGGCTTTGATAGCGGCCTGACTGTCTGAACAGATTTTTATCTGTTTGTTTTGTATTCTTCTGTCTTGTAAGAGGTCCGCGGCTTGGCTATGGCGTGGACTTCAGCTTGAAAGATGGTTGTTTTTGTACCCAGAGGTATCGATATTTGAGCCTCATGTGGTCCAGGGCGTATATATATTCCCGCCCCAGCCCCGACGCTCATCACTGATCCGTCTTTGTACACTATGATATCAGCGGGCCTGTGAGAAAGGTGACCGAACTTAGTCCAATCATTCCTATCAGTCAAACACGTTGTGAATTTTTTTCCAAAGAAGAGCCTTGGGATTATGTAGTCGTTGGGCATATCAAGGAGTGAGTCCACTTTTAAACTCTTTAAAAGTTTGAGGTGTCCCTCAGTCCAGCCGCCGTCTTTCACCATCCCGGTTCTCCTTAGGCGTGCCATCGTCTTTGCGGCATGTTGCTTCACTGATAAGTCCAGTGGCAGCATGTCCATGATCACGTTGAGTGCTTCTGTGGGATTGGTTCGCACCGCTCCAGTAGCACTCACTAGTGCTAGTCGCTGCACCGAGCCTAGCTGACTTTTTGTAGTATCTAGGTCTGACCGTTTCCACCACACTATGCTTCCATAGTGTATGACCGGTCTTATGCAGGCTTTGTATAGCCATATCACATTTCGAGGTGAGAGTCCCCAGGTTTTACCCATGGAGCCTCTACATGCCCAGAAAATGTTTTTGGCTTTTCTTGTTTTTTCATCAACATGCTCTTTCCAGGTGAGTTTCGTGTCTAGGGTTACGCCCAGGTACTTGACTGTTTTTGAGAGTTGGAGCTCCACGCCATCTAAAGTAGGTAGCGTGTATGCATCCCACACTCTCTTCCTGGTGAACATGGTGAGTTCTGTCTTGGCTGGGTTTACCGCCAGCCCGTTTCTTCTACACCATTGGTGCGTGATTTTAAGTCCTTCTTTCATCCTGTCACACACTGTGCCGGCAAACTTGCCTTTGCATAATATGACCAGGTCATCGGCATAGCCGATGGCAAGAAAGCCTTGTTGGTTAAGTTCTGTCACTAATGAGTTCATTTGTAAACACCACAGGAGAGGGGAAAGTACGCCTCCTTGTGGGCACCCTTTTGTTGGGGCTACTGTTATACTGGTATCCCCCAGTGACGCTGTTATTTTTCGTTCAGCGAGGAGAGCGGTCAGCCAGCCCGTTATCATGCCGCTTATCCCATGTCTCTCTGCTGCAGATGTCATTCCACCAAATGGGGAGTTGTCAAAGGCACCTTCTATGTCTCGGAAAGCTCCCAAAGAGAAGAGTCCGTCGTTAAGGCCCCGCTCGATCCCGTGAACGAGCTCATGCAGAGCCGTCTCCGTAGACTTTCCCTTTCTATAGGAATGCTATCCCGGATGCAAGGGCCTCTCTATTAGTGCTGTGTTTTTCACGTGGACGTCCACCAGTCGTTCCAGTGTTTTCAGCACGAAAGATGTGAGGCTTATGGGTCGATAGCTTTTCGCTATCTGGTAAGTGGTTCTCCCAATCTTTGGTATGAATACCACCCTTACTCTCCTCCATAATTCTGGTATATATTTTAGGGCCAAACTGGCCCTGTATATATTGCACAGATGGTTGGTGATGGAAGCCATTCCTTCCTTCAGCAGGATGGGATAAATTCCATCCTCGCCAGGTGCTTTGTAGCTGTCGAAAGTTCCAATCGCCCATTGGAGCCTCTCTACAATCACCACCTCGGCGGCTTGATTCCAATCCGTTTGAGACGGTACGTTCAGATGAACGGTGTTTCCTCCGGAGGGAGTTATGCTACCGGGGAAGTGCGTTTTAAGCAAGAGGTTTAACGTCTCTTCACTTGTGGTGGTGAACTTCCCGTTTTCGTCCTTAAGGAGCCCGGGGTTATTGCTCGGTCCCCTTGTGAGGATCTTCTTAACTCTGGCGGTCTCCCGGCATGAGTTTATTTCTTCACAGAATTTCTTCCATGAGTTCCTTTTCGCCTCCGCAAGAGCCTTGTGATAGTCTCTTTTGGATTGCTTGTACGCCTCCCAGGTGATTTCACTTCGAGCTTTACAGGCCCGGTTGAACGTTTTATTAGCCTTTTTATTAAGCCTGGCTAGTCTTGGTGTCCACCATGGGGTGTTTCCCAGTGTAGTCCTTTTTAGTGGGCAGTGGGCCTCAAAAGAGGCCCTCAATACCTCGACTAAGTTCCTGACAGCTTCTTCGAGCTGCTAAGGTTCTTGGATTTTCTCTGGTTGCTATAATTTGCATTGCACGTCTTGTCTAAAGGCAGCCCAATTTGTGTGCCTGGGGTTTCTCAACCATTTTGGCCCACCTATTGAATTAGCCTCGATGTTGAAAGTGATGTACCTGTGATCAAATAGCGTCACTTCTTTCGAAACTTTCCAGTCTTTAACCCAGTGAGTGACTGCGTCAGAGACAATTGTTATGGTTATGTCTATGACTGCCTGCCTCCTGGATGTGACGAAAGTTGGTTCCGCCCCACGGTTCGCTATGGTGAGGCCGGAACTAGCTAAGACCTCTAGTAGGCTTTCGCCTCTCGAGTTGGTGTCCGAGCTCCCCCAGCAATCGTGGTGAGCGTTTGCATCACAACCTAAGATCAGATTTAGGTTGTGTTTTTTAACATATTCCATCAGTCTTGTGAGGTTTTCTGACGGAATTCGATCTTCGTAGGGGAGATAGGCCGATCCCAGAAGAGCTTCTCGTCTACTCCCCATCACCGTTGTACTTACTCGTACTACGGTTAAGTCTCGGTCGCAGAATTCCTGTACCAAGAGCCCGTTAAGAGTCCTTGGGAGCCAAACACAGGTTCTGGGTTTTTCACAATCCGCTGCCAAGAGATCTATTTGAGAGTTGGTCCCTATACCGCGGATTCGTCCTCCTGCCACCCATGGTTCTTGTATTAGAAATATGGGTAGAGCAGGTGCAAAACCGGAGACATTGCTGCCTCCGGTGGGTTTGTTGCAGCTTTCGTTACAGCGTCTAGCTATTAGAGAGCTAGCCGCCTTAGTATGCTGCATGTTGATTTGTGTGACCTGAAGACCCATCACGTTTCCATGCTACAACCCCAAGACAACACAACACAATACAGAACAAGTATAACACTCACGCTGACAAGGAACCGCTACTTGGGAGCCTGTGGTCCTGGTTCCTTGGGCCCTTTGGAAAAGCTCACGCTAATCCTATTGAGCTCCAAGTAGAGCCATCCTCCCTTTCCCGATATGTACTCCCTGTCCTTGTCCGGGATTCCAACAACCATGAGGAGTCCCTTTCGGGAGTCCTTCATGGGCACCTGTGCGTACAGGGCCCAGTCGGCTGTTTTTATCTCCGGCTGAACGATGGGATGAAGAAAGTGGCCCTGTGAAGCACTGGAAGCCTAGTTGCTTCCACTAGGGAAAATCTAGCGCCCTCCCATGCTCCCCTTAGCCTGTCTCCCTCCACCAAGGCTTTCAACCAGGCCGTTGTATTTGCATCTGCAAAGACGATCCTCAGTTGATTTCTAAGGGTCCCCACCGAGTCAAATTTCAACGGCGTGCCTCTGTCTATCTCCTCTGCGACGGCTTTGGAGATACGGCCCTTAAGCAGCTCTAGTTGTTCACCAGAGTAGCCCCGAGCCATGCCTTTCGCTGCCAGTACGAAGCCCAGATTGCTCCGAGCCACGCTCGCAAAGGATTTCTTTTGAGGGGTCTTCAGTTTGTCCCCTTCCCTCGGTCGTTTAACCTTAGGATTGGCGGACATCCTGGATACCTCTTCCTCACCGGAGCGTTGTCTTTTTTTCGAGCCTCTAGCATTGCTTGGGCCCGATTCCGGCGACTTTGGTCGAGGAGCTGCAGGGGTCACGGAGGGAGTTGGGTTCAAAGAGGTCCCGGCCTGAGTGTCAATCCCTGAGGGAACCTCTCGCCTCTGCTGAGCCCTTTTTTTCGCCCTCCTCTTTTTCTCCTCGCCACTCCTGTTCCTCTTTTTCAAGTAATTCCCCGTCGCTTCTAAGCCCTCCGTTGCCGGTGAACTCGCAGCTGAGGGCCCACCAAGGGTACCAGGTTTTCCATGGAACCACTGAGTAATTCCACGTGCGTCGATTTTTTGCCCTCCCCAGAATCCAAGCGGCAGACTGCTGGTGTAGCAGTGAGGGATTTAGGTGCCGAAGGCACCAGACCCTCCTGGGGTAATTTGACGTTTAAACTCGACATGTCATCAGTTTGGCTTCGTTTAGTCTGGACTCGCCCAAGCCAGATTTTATTACAGCCTAGGTGAGTCACGCAAGCCCCCTTACCACGTCAAGGCGAATCCGTCAAGGAGGATACGTACATACACACACAGACATCGTTTTAAAAACGAAGTATTTATTTGGAGACATGTCACCTTGTATTATAATTATTTAAAGTAGGATTATTTTCATAAATATTTTTGTGTGGAATATTATTAATATTTATGTAGATATTACTGGGTAGTTGACCGTGTGGACCTCAAGGGTCGCACCTCGCGGCTTGTTTCTTTCTGTGGTTTAAACATGAAATTTTAGTACCTTCTAAATGCCTATGCTGAACTAAAGCAAATTATAGGAGCAATATTCTTTGCATTATTAATAAAATTATTTCTTGACGATTATATATACCACAGTATTTGGTGCAACTTTCCTGTTAGTTAAGCCACATAAACTCAAAACAATATCCTCCTTCCCGGAAAGTCACAACACCAGACCGCCTTTGCAAATGTAATTGAAACCAAAATTAATGCTTGCTGCAGCCTAGTTGGTAACTTTCCTCCAACTACTGTTGCGTTCAATGAAATAATTCATACTAATTACACACAGACAGGAAACTTCAAATGACGAAAGGGTATACTTTTGCAGTTTAATTATCCGGCAATGTGTTTTGACGAAAACTAGCGCTTTTTATCTAATGAATATTTAATGTCTGACTGCGAATAAGTTTATTTGCACAATAATCATTGTGTCGATAGTCAAGAGAAACGAGCTGAAAATTAGGTCATGCATGTGGACATTATTGTAATGTGAATATTAAATTCAATTAGTTGAGTTAAGATTTCAACCTACATTGAGAAAGAAAAGGGTATTGACGAATGTTCAGCTTGAATACTCCCTTTTATTTTTATTTCAATTTGATTGCACATTATTTTTTATCTTTTGTGATATTACTTCACTAACTAAGTTGTCAATCATTCTGATAAGTTATCAGTCCAATACCGATTTATTTCTTAAAATAATTGCTGAAATGCATTTCTGAAGTACATTTTCTCAAATTTGTTTTCCAGGCTCGTTTCGCCCCTTGTGACTTCCATCATAGCTGAGTTTTTATGGTATTATAAAAACGTTTTGCTTTTAGAAAGAAACTGTAATATTTGTTTCATGCATAGTAATTTCTGAATCATCTTAGTATGATTGATTTAAAACTAAGCTCTTTTTAATTCTATTAATATTGTTAACTTTCCAGTATATGGGAAGTTCTTGTAATCGCCTCGAAAATCGAAATTGAAATTTTCGACATATCTTTACGTTTTAAAGTCTAACGAGTATATTTTATGTGTTTTTAGAAAGAAGTATGTGTGTGTGTGTGTGTGTGTGTACGCACGAAAGTGCGTTCGTGGACAGTATTTCTACGAGCATAACTCACGTAAACAAAATCATATCGACTTCATTAAGGTGTCAATGGAAGTGTCTTTGCAATTTTAAGAGTTGATTAGTTTTTGGGACACTTCGGTAGGGGGAGTTTGCTGTTTTCACCCCTTGAAAGTCAACCCTGTCTTCCGCTATATCTCGCGAACCAAACATACGATTTGCTTGATCAAGATGTCAATCGACGTGTATTAACATTTTCGTGATTCTGTCAAATTTCGAAAAACATCGCTGCAGCGGTTTTTTAATTTTTGGAAAAAAAGTGCAAAAATTGGAGTTTTTTTCAAAAACATCAAATTTGTAACTTTATTTTCAAGTTGCAGTAATCAATATTTATAAAATTTATATACTTCAAACAGTTGTTGTAAAAAAAACCACAAAATTGTTTTTGCATGATTACAAAAAAAAATTAAATGTAAAATAAAAAATCATTAAAAGTCATCATGTCCTTCATGGTCATTTATGTCAATCATTATATCTCGAGAACCAAATATAATCTTTGCATCATTAAGAAGTCAATCGACGCGTATTGACATTTTAATGATGTTTTTAAATTATAAAAAAAATCTTTAAAGCCATTTTTTTAATTTCATAAAAAAAACATTGAAAATTAGTGTTTTTATTCATAAAAAATTAATTAATAATTACTAAAATTAACATCGTGATAATAAATGTTTATAAAATTTATAAATTTTTATCAATTTCTGTAGAGACTAGCAAAATATTTTTTCATGATTTCAAAACAAATTGAATTAAAAATAAAAAAAATCATTCAAAGTCACCATGTAAAAAGGGTTCATACGAATTTGTACACCTTAAATCTCTTATTCTAAAGACATTGTTGTAAAGTCAATCAAAGTTTATTATTATTTGCATAATTTGCGGAGATTTTTAATAGTCTTCATGGAACCGTGTTTTAACTTTAATAGAAAAACTGCTTAAATTTTGAAAACCAATACAAATCAAATCAAATTTGCAATTGTGATAATCAACTTTTTTAATGGTAAAATGTTTGTGGTCAACACTTTTTGAGATCATATGCTGTAGTTGTAGTTTTTAGGAGTTTTGTTCTTTAGTATTCGTAAGATTTCAATTACTTCCGTCATCATTTGTAATACAAATATTTTACTTTTTACATGCAATTGAACCTACTTTTGGCTGCATAATCAATGTTTCTCAAAATCAACAGAAAATAAGAAATAATTATGAGTTTCATTGATGTTAAATCGTGAAAAAATACAAATTTAGTGATTATGCCGAAGTGCTAGCAGTTTTGACACCTATTCAAAATGGCCACCACGCGAAAAAATCTCTTCAGTTGTCGTAATAACAAAAACTGCATTCATTTTTGCTAGCACTGTTTTGTCCTTCAAGCATCGATATGAAAATAACAAATAACGTAGAAAAGGCTTTGTAACCTGTCCCCGCTCCGATTGATCCACGTGAATATTAAACAAACCAATCCACGAAAATCTTTACGTAATCAATTGACGCTCGCGTAGATGTTACGATTAATATTAAGTCATTCCAATAACTTTTATGAGAGGTACATTTTTATTATTAAAAGTAATATTATTTCCATAATTATCATTGTGTTTAATATTTTTAGTATTTATGTAAATATAACTGGGAAGTTGTACGTGTCGACCTCAAGGGTCGCACCCCACGGCTTGTTCATATTTATGTAGATATTACTGGGAAGTGGACCATGTTGACCTGAAGGGTCGCGGCTTGGCTATTTTTATTTCAGCAAATTGTTTGGTTCTATTGCCATGTTCGGCACTTTACTAGAGAATGATTTATTTCCAATTATATTTATCATTTACGGCTACTCCTTTTTGGATGCAATATAATATCATCGTTTTTGTATCTTTGCTGAATAATTGGCCAGTTTCTTTTTCACGCAGAAGTAAGTACTAATTTTATCAAAAATTCAAGGCAACAATGAATGCATTTTGAATACTTTTTCGTGCTTCAATTTTGGCATCATAGGTCACTGAAATTCAATCCAAATAGAAAAATTGAAGCAAAAGCATAAATGTCTTGAAATCTTAAATCTCATCTTTCAAACATATGCTGAAAGGTACTTTCAACTGGGTTCTTGGAAGTATAAATATCTCTATATCAATGAATTATTGGAGATAAATATTTTTGGTAAATGCTAAAATTCAACCAACAGCAGAGTTTAATTGGGCATCTCCAGTAGCTAGACCTATATTGCTAACTTATACAAAAACTATACCTTTTGCTTATTCTTCTTTATAGTTAAATACTAGAAATTTCTCATTCTTGTCAATGGTAACTTCTAAATTTTTCATTAGTTAGTTTTTACTTGTTGCATAAAATGAGCGATTGAGTCATTTGCATCCAAACTACATTTTTTTTTCGCAGAAACATTTTCTCCCGATTGCTTATCCCATTGCTCGGATATTAAAAAACAGAGATTACCGCATTTTTTGTAGCTGTAGCTTTCACAACAACCTTTGATATAGTTGCAAGATAAATTATCGAAACCTGTGCCAAAAGGTTTTGAGCTCGCTTTAAACTATTATTGGTTGTTTTTCACACACCGTTTTCCAGTTCTAAATGATTATCAAGATTTATTAAAGCTTACTTACTTGTCTTTGCAATTTCAACCTACATACATATATCATGACTCTTAAATTTCTTTTGTTGCTATAAAAACTGTTGAACTCCTCGTAAAAATGGATCTGGACTGCTGAGAGCTCAGTCATTGTAGTTTAAAATTATATTAACTTCTTGCGCAAATGTTGCTTGTAATTAAAGCCGAAAATTAAAAACCAATAAATCAATGTAAGCAAGTGAAACTTTTATGTAAATCAACAGAAAAAATTGAAATTTTTACCACTACACTTTTTGACTGAATACTTTTATATTTAAAAAGGCTAAAATATGTCACAAGCATAAAAATTTCAACTTGCTGACAAATTTTGATGTTTTTCTATTGTTTTTAATCGTTGTTTGAATATTGTTTAGCCTTTTCTCTTATAAATAAAACAAAATAAAATCACTTTGTAATTGATACAGCTTTCTGTCGAGTTTTTCTTTCAATTTAGAGTATTGTACATTTTATAGCTACAATTGTATGATATACGATCGTGATAAAATATTTTATTACCTAAAGGGCCTTTATTACAATTTAATTATAACTTTGGGCGTAGTCCTTACATAAGTTTCATTTTTATGTCCTTAGTGACCTATCTATTTCAGTTTTTTTATTTTAAAATAAATTTTGAGCCACCCCTATATCACCCACCAAATTTTTTCTTTCTGTTCCTATTTTCTATGAAAGGATAGTTAGTTTAAGGTCACAACTTACATCTCAGATGCTCAAAATGTTTACAAGACATTCAAAAAATTGTAATGCCATTAGGTCGATACACATTTTCAATCCTCTACAATTCCTCTAGGATGGTTTTTTACGTAATTCATTGTAAAAAAGCTTTCCTTCAAGTAACATCATGATATGAATGGATAGCAAATGGAGACCAAAGATAAAAACGATGACACGGTAAGATGAAGAAAACATTTTATAGACTCTATTATGCCGTTTTTATCGTGTTTGTGTATCTAAATCGAAATTTAATTGAGGTCAAACTGATTTATTCAGGATATTGGGCTGAATGGGGCATTTTAATTTGAGGGGAAAATGATATTGAGCGCATTTAAATCGAAATGAGAATTTTACTTCGTTCTTGTTTAGAAAGGCTGAGTTGTACTTTATTTACTCGTATCAAAAAAAGAATATTTTTAACTTCCCAGTATATGGGAAGTTCTTGTAATCGCCTCGAAAATCGAAATTGAAATTTTCAAAATTTCTTTACGTTTTGAGGTCTATAGAGTATATATAAAGTGTTTTTAGAAAGGGAGATGTATGTGTGTGTGTGTGTACGTACGTACGTACGTTCGTGGACACTTTTTTCTACGAGCATAACTCACGTAAACAAAGTCGTATCGACTTTGTTGAGGTGTCAATCGAAGCATCTTTGCAATCTCAAGAGCTGATTAGTTTTTGGGATACTTCGGTCGGGGGGGTTTGCTGTTTTGACCCTTTGAAGGTCATTTCTGTCATGCGTTATATATCGCGAACAAAACGAACGATTTACATAGTAAAGGTGTCAATCGACGCGTATTAGAATTCGTGTGAATCTATCAAATTTTTAAAAAAATCGTTGGAGCCGTTTTTTAATTTAGGAAAAAAAAGTGCAAAAAATTAGGGTTTTTTCATAAACAATAAATTTTTAACCTGATTTACGAAATTTAGTAGACAATGTTTATAAAATTTATATACTCCAAACAATTTTTCTAGAAACACCATCAAAGTTTTTTCTCATGATTACGAAAAAAATTAAATAAAAAATAAAAAATTATTAAAAGTCATCATGATTTTCAAGGTCATTTTTATCATTCACTATATCTCACGAACCAGATATAATATTTGCATCATTAAGGTGTCAGTTGACGTGTATTAATATCTTTGTGAAGTTTTTAACATTCAAAAATTCGTTTCAGCCTTTTTTTCAATTTAATAGCAGAAAATGCAAAAAATTATAGTTTTTTCATAAAAAATATTTTTTAACCTGATTTGCACAGCACAGTAATACCTGTTTATAAAATGTATACATTCTTATCAGGTTTTGAAGAGAAAATTTTCTTCCTTGATTATGAAAAAAAACTAAATGAAAAATAAAAAATCATTCAAAGTTACCATGTAAAGAGGGTTCATACGATTATTTTTTTTATTCTAAAAAATTGTTGTAAATTCAATCAAAGTTTTAAAATATTTGCATAATTTGAGCAGATTTTAAATAGTTTTTATAGTCTTTTAATTAAAAAAAATGCTTAAATTTTTAAAACCAAAAAGGTCCCCACCGATTGATCCGCGTGAATATTCAATCTGTCCTCATTGACCAAAAACCTTACGTAATCAATGGACCCTCCCGTAGACGATATGATTCATATTAACTCATTCCTGTTACTGCTATGAATACCTCTCATTGTTGTAATGTTGTTGATGTTTATGTAGATATTACTGGGAAGTTGACCGTGTGGACCTCAAGGGTCGCACCTCGCGGCTTGTTGCATTTTGATTTTATTTCATTGCTATCTATGGGTTGGGAGTATGTGCATTTGGGTGCAATATTACCTAATAAAATTTGCCTTTCCTCGGAAGCTAAAGTTTTGAAATATATTTGATTGGACAGCTTTGGCTCGTGAAGAGCAGGATTGGTTTTAAATTTGATCTTGCAGGAAAAGCAATATCAAGGCTCAATTTCTAAAATCGAGACCGCAATCAAGATCTAGACTGGAACAGCAAGACTGAAACCGAAATTTGCGAAAAATTTTACAAGAAAAAAATCAAAATGCAGTGTTTTGGCTGATTGAAAATTAGTTGTTTCCCTTTTTTGTTTTTTTAAGAAGGGTTAACTTTACCCATTTTTCACGCATGTTTTCTCCCAAAATAATAAAGAAATCCTGAATATTAAGTTATACAAAATATTTTTTGTGGAAATGGAAGACTGCACTATTGATGCAAACAAGACCAAGATTTCACAGACAATACTAAGTATGATGTCGTGGATTACGTTGAGTAAAACACCACATGTACTAGTTATTACCAGGTTCAATCTTTATTCAATATAATAATTCAATAATACAGTTTTGTTACACGTGGATATATGTCGAGCCGCGCGGCTTGTCCGCACACACACACATACATATACAGTGTATACGATACACGCATTTACTCTAAGTACTCTATTTATCTACAACCGTACTAGCATACACCACACTAAGGTTCAAAATAGGCTGATTATATTGCAATCAAATTATTTAGTGGAAAGTTACCAAAGAGAAATTTAATGTAAGGACGTCAATAAATTTCAAACAAATAACGCATTATCTTGATATTTTAGATACCAGTGAACTGATTTAGTGGAAGCTTTCTTCAATTGTAATTTGAGAATGGAATAGTAAATTATAATAAATCAAGAGGTAATATTATACACTCATAGCTTGAATCCATAATCTTGAAGAGCTTGCAGTATTATGCAGATGTCTTCTATCGGACTGCAACGATTCGATTCCGATTTCGATTTTTGAGCAAGATTGAATTGTATTGACATATCCTAGGTCAATACTGTCAAGAACGGTGATTTATGAAACAAATATTTTGTTTACGTTACTAAGGTGTCATTCAAAGCATATTTAAATTTTGATGGCTCTATTCAACTTGGGATGGATGTAATTCCGACATTTTTTAATTTAATAGAAAAAAAATGAAAAAAATTCATTTTCATTTGGAGAACTTTTTTAAAACAAATTTGTACTTCTTT